>JAJOOH010021745.1:0-26771 GCA_029582605.1 Solanum gracilifrons | reverse complement strand
CAAAAGTGCAAATGAATAGTCATTTTTACCATATCGGTAGAAGAGAGGAAATTGTTGTCCTTATATTAGGAAACACTTCCTTTAGTTCTTAAAGGGTTAAGAAGAAGGTGCCCCCTCGCGCCGTCGTCGTCGCTCGCTCGGCCTCGACCTCGGCTTCGGATTTGGATTTGGATTTGGATCTTTCTCTTATAAATTAATTCAGAATGTTAGTTAACTAACAGAATTAATTTAGCCCAACTGAATTTATTTGAAATTCACGTGTAACGGTAATCCTTTCGAAAAGTCGTTACTTTTCCAAACGATTTTCATTCCGAAAAAATCGTTACTTTTCCCAAAGGACACAATGTTCTGGAAAAAAGGGGTCTGAACAGATTTTTCTGAACAGACGCGTTCCTTGCTGCAAATGGCTATAAATAAGGTCTTTTTCGTTTTTTCAAACACTGAAATTTTTCCTCTCTGCATACATTTTTTCAAACACTGAAATTATTGACTAACCTGAATACAGGAGATAACAGTAATAAAATAAAAGGATAAGACTATTGAAAGAAGGGCAAGTTTACTTCTTAATAAGGAGAAGATGAGAAGAGGAGACCTTCTCCTTGCCTCTTTCACGTATAAGTACTCCAACATCAAGCTGCCTACTATCATTCTACCTTAATCCTTGACTCTTACTGGTAAAAGTACTCCAACACCAAACTACCTATTGCCCTTCTATCTTAGCCCTTTGGACTATTTCTCGTAAAATTACTCCAACACCAGACTGCCTACTGTCCTTCTACCATAATCCTTTTGACTATTTCTTGTAAAAGTACGCCAACACCAGACTACCTACTGCCTTTGTACCTTAATCCTTTTGGCTCTCTCGTAAAAGTACTCCAACACAAAACTACCTATTACCCTTCCACTCTAATCCTTGACTCTTTCTCATAAAAGTACTCAAACACCAGACTACCCACTGCCCTTCTACCTTAATCCTTTTGACTCTTCCTTGTAAAAATACTCCCAACACAAAACTACCTATTGCCCTTCCACTCTAATCCTTGACTCTTTCTCATAAAAGTACTTAAACACCAGACTACCCTTTGCCCTTCTACCTTAGTCCTTGGCTAATTATTGTAAAAGTACTCCAACACTGTAATACCTGCTGTCTTTCTACCTTAATCCTTTACTTTTTTCTCATAAAAGTACTCCAACACCAGACTACCTACTGCCCTTCTACCTTAATCATTTTGACTCTTTCTCGTAAAAGTACTCCAACACCAGACTACCTACAGCCCTTCTACCTTAATCTGTTTGACTCTTTCTCGTAAAGTACTCCAACACCAAACTATATGTGTTTTTAAAAATGATTTACTTTAACTATTTCACTTAGGGTTAGTAAAATTAAGAAATAATTTATCATAACTATTCCAATTAGGATTCATAAAAAGAAAAATAATTGGGAGGGAATTTCTACTAATTCTAACAAGTAGGATAGGATTCTTGCTTCGGTCGTACCTATTTCTTGCTTCCTCTTGCTTCGATATGTTGCTCCGCCTATGACCGAATTTTCATAGAATAATATCGCGACACTGTAGACCTAACTTTTTAAAAACAAAAATGGTGATGGCATTCCTGTAATTTAAGGCTTTTAGGTCTAATACTATTTCTAGTTGGCTTATAAGTATTGAGCTACTAATAATTATTTATTGTTTATAAGGTAAGTATACTTAAATTTCTATTGATGATTATTACTATTAATAACCCAATAAAATGATAATTAATTTACTATAACATATTAAACTACATTGATACTATAAAGAATGTTCTAACCATGGGTATATATCCATCATACATGTCCTTTATCGCCCTAAATAAGCCACAAGTACACCTTAAGACTCCAAACATCGCCAAAGGACTTCTCTTGGAACTTTGTCGTAGGCCTTTTCAAGGTCAATGACTTTAATAGTTGAACGGCATGGCATTAATCCAAAATGGTTCTCGAAAATGGACACATCCCTCCTCACCCTTATCTCAACCGTCCTCTCCCAAACTTTCAATGTAAAATATACCCATGGTAAAAATATTCTTTATAGTATCAATGTAGTTTAACATGTGATAGTAAATTAATTACATTTTATCGGGTTATTAATATTAATAATCATCAATAGAAATTTAAGTATAGTTACCTTATAAACAATAAATAATTATTAGTAGCTCCAATACTTATAAGCCAACTAGGAATAGTATTGGACCTAAAAACCTTAAATTACAAGAATGTCATCACCATTTTAGTCTTTGAAAAGTTAGGTCTACATTGTCATGATATTATTCTACGAAAATTCAATCACCGGCGGAGCAACATATAGAAGAAAGAGGAAGCAAGAAATAGGTACGACGGAACCAAGAAATTTATCCGACTTGTTAGAATTAAAAGAAATTGTCTCCCACTTATTTTTCTTTTATGAATCCTAATTGGAATAGTTAAAATAAATTATTTCATAATTTACAAACCCTAAGTGAAATAGTTAAAATAAATCATTTTTAAAAACACAAGTAAATTGGTGTTGGAGTACTTTTACGAGAAAGAGAAAATCGATTAAGGTAGAAGGGCAGTAGGTAGTCTGGTGTTGGAGTACTTTTATGAGAGAGTAAAAAGGATTAAGGTAGAACAACAGAAAGTAGTCTGGTGTTTGAGTACTTTTACGAGAAAGAGTCAAGGATTAAGGTAGAAGGGCAGGAGGTACTATAGTGTTGGAGTATTTTTACAATAAAGAGCCAAGGACTAAGGTAGAAGGGCAATGAGTAGTATGGTGTTGGAATACCTTTATGAGAAAGAGTCAAGGATTAAGGTAGAAGATTAGTATGTAGTTTGGTGTTGGAGTACTTTTACGATAAAAAGCCAAGGATTAAGGTAGAAGGGCAAGGGATAATATGTTGTTGGAGTACTTTCACGAGAAAGAGTCAAGGATATATTAAGGAAGAAGATTAGTCGGTAATCAAGACTCGGGTAAGAACAATGGGAAGAGACTCAGAGCACTTTCTAGTTGAGATGGAGTTGCACCAGTGATCTGCGTAGAGCCTGTTTCTATTTTCCTTGGTGACGGATAAATTGATACGGTATTTTTTTCCGACGAAAGGTGTATTAGCGTACTCATGTAGTCTTTGGCTTCTGGTATTTGATTTTATCTGTGGTTTACTGTGTTTAAGTGACCGCATCTTCTTGTTGTTGGTACGGTTTCTTACATATCTACTCCGCACTGCTTTGATATTAGTCGTGTTTTTGCTTTGATTTGCTTGAGACAAGGGGTTTTCGAAAACAGTCTCTCTATCTCGAAGAGTTACTGGTAAAGCCTATATACACTCTACCCTCTCCATATCTCACTTTGTGGGATTTCATCAGATATGTTATTGTTGTTGTATATTCTAGTAAAACTAGTTCTCCTCCTTATCCTTACAAACACAAAGATAACCCTCGAAATTGAATATTATCTCAGCTCAAAATTTGTTTACTTAAATATTTCTTATCAAAGTGAGGGATTTGTTTCAAACGAAATCAAATCAGAAGATATTTCCGCTCTACCATCAATCGTTGTTGTTTCCACACACATATCTCGTGGTTTGAGAAAGACTCTACTAAGTGGTAGCACGACGTATAGAGTCTGATAGTTGTTCGATGTTGGAATGTCGAACTTGGAAGACGAAGTGTTATAAACTTTCAATGCAAGCCTCAGAATTAAAGGGCTAGAGTAACTCTAACTAACCTTTTTATTTAATATTTCATTGTCATTCCATCTTACGTCACACTATTTTCTTAAGTATGTTGCAAAAATAACATCATTTCCCTTTCTTAAAACAATTTAAATTTACATTAAATTTCTTGCTTTATCCTCAGTGACATACTTTTATAACTACATATTTCTCAGGGCATGTTTAAACTAGTAGTCTTTTCTTTTTTAGACCCTTATTATCTAGTCAAACTCAGCCACATAAGTTTAAAAAAAAAAAAAAAAAAAACTTTATGGAGTCCTTATTTAATTTGTGAGGCATAAAAAAACAGATGAAATGTACTAAACTCTTGCTATACACAAAGTTTGGAGAAGAGTCACATCACAAGAATCTATTATACGTAATCTTATACTGCATTTCAATACGAGCGAGGTTGTTTCCATGACAATTTATAATTGTGAAGTATATCATATCTTAAGTCAAGAACAAATCACATGAGTAAAGCCTTATATAGTTAAAGAGTTTTAGTCAATAACTGTCACATATCACACACCAAAATTTAAAGAATTAATTGTACTCAATCTTGAAAATCATGGATACACACTTATCTATAACCTTGAAAAAAAATTATCACTATCTCAAACTTAATCAACTAATTAAACACTATAAAAACCTCACTAAACAATCACTCTTATATCATCAACAAAAAGAAAATAACTTAAAGGGGTGAGTTGTTTAACTAATACAAATACTCAGTAATCATAGTTTATAGCATAATCAAATCAAGTTAAATAGAAAATCGGAGTACTAATGATGAAGAGATAACCTAAATAGTCGTTCATCCGATTGCATAAACTATGGACGAGGGGTCTCCCATACATCAAAAATGTCTTCGCTCCCATGAAGAGCAAAAAGACGATCACCACCGATTGAAAAATCCCAAATTGGACCACCATGACTCTGTTGAAGCTGTGATGTTCGAACCCAATCAGAACCACAGTAAACTGAAATTGTATCGTCAAATGATGAGAACAATTGTCCCTTGTGAAATGCCAGTTTCGGATAAGAAAACTTGTACCCCGTCCAACCAGATAATTTTTCCGTGAAGCCCCTCGTATGAGTACTTCTCCATTCTATACTATTAGTACTCCTCAAATCCATGAAACCCAAATTCTCATTTGAGTCTACTACACAAATGGAATTACTCTCCTCTAGCACTATCGCGTCTCTATATACTCTTTCATCCATAGCATCAGACCACGACAAAAACACCCTGTTTTCCCTAAAATCAAACAAGTTGATGGAACATTTTGACATCGAATGACAAGTAGCGACCATCAAACAATTGGTACCATGTAACCACTGAAACTTGGTAGCCTTACTATCTGGCCAGTATGGCAAGAAATCTGTCTGCTTACCTGTGACTTGGTCCCAAACACCGATCCCATTCCTTTTGTTGCTGCTCTCAGAACAACTAGAGAACAATTTGTAATCCGAGCTAACACCGAGTGTACCTGCTGTGTAATCCTTCAATTGATCTCCATCTTTAACTTGAAAATTATACTTCAATTCCCCTGTAGATGCACTGAACAACCCAATGCCTCCACTAGCTAGGTACTTGTCAGGACTACTAACCGCAATGTTATCTAAATTAACCCAACAAACATCGTTCACCCTATGATAATCACGAGTGGTTATTGTAGGTTGCTCTTCTAGCATCCAATCGTATATTTTAACCATATTACCACGTACCACACAGCACCAGCTATTCTGGCTAGCCCGAATCATAGCAGCCTCCCCTGATGTTATGCCCGTTAGTGACTCAGCCAACCGGAGCCTATTGCCATCAAACGGACCCCATTTAGCTGACCTGACATGATCTTGAATGCCGTAATACAGAGCCTCTTTGTATAGAAGCTTTTTATCAATCTTTGGAGGAATATAAAGCTCCCCGGTTCTGAGTAGGTTTAGAAGTACGGTGAAATAATCAGGGTCTCTATCAATGAACCGTTCAGTGAACTCCCCATCAGAACGCGGGTTCCAATCCTCATCAAACATGCTTCCGAAGAATGAATTCCTGCCAGCACACGCTAAGGTTGTGGCCGTAGTTTCAAACTTCTTTCCACCAACATTGAGTTTCACCCTGTCTTTCTGGCTTTTCATTGTTCAAAAATGTCGTTGTACCCTGAAATTCTAAACCAATACTAATGTAAGAGATCCAACAACAACAACAATATACCCGGTCTAATCGCACAAGTGGGGTCTAGGAAGAGTAAGATATACACAGACCTTACCCTTATCTTTATGAGGTAGAGAGGTTTTTATCTATCGTCGACTCAAAGAAGAGTAACCAAAGCAGGATAGATAAGAAAATAACGGCAACAAAATAGCAAGATATATAAGCAATGAAGATGAAGTATCATGTAGTAGTAAATTTGAAGCATATGATACTATGAGAAGAGGAGACCAACTCCTTGCCTCTTTCTCGAAAATGTTTCCAACACCAAGCTACCTACTACCCTTCTTCCCTAATCCTTTGACTCTTTCTCATAAAAGTACTCCAACACTAGGCTACCTATTGCCCTTCTCCTCTAATCCTCGACTCTTTCTCGTAAAAGTACTCCAACACCAGGCTACCTACTCCCCTTCTATTACATTACTTGACTCTTTTTAGTAAAAATAGTCCAACACTAGGCTACCTACTCCCCTTCTATCCCATTCAACTCTTTCTCGTAAAAGTATTGCAACACCAGGCTACCTACTGCCCTTCTCCCCTAATCCTCGATTCTTTCTCGTAAAAGTACTTCAACACCACACTAACTATTACCCTTCTACCCTAACCCTTGACTCTTTCTCGTAAAATTATTCCAACACTAGGCTACCTACTACCCTTCTCCCCTAATTCTGGAATCTTTCTCGTAAAAGTACTCCAACACCAGGCTACCTACTACCCTTCTACCTTAATCTCGACCTCCAAAATTTCCTATCTAGGGTCATGTCCTCTTTAAACCCTAATTCTAGAATCTTTCTCGTAAAAGTACCCCAACACCAGGCTACCTACTACCCTTCTACCCTAATCCTCGACCTCCAAATTTTCCTATCTAGGGTCATGTCCTCTTTAAACTGAACATGTATCATGTCTTGTCCAGTCACATCCCCAATTCTTTTCAGGTCGATTTACCTTTATCTCTCCTAAAACCTGCTAAATATATACAATCCAAGTTTTGTACAATTTTTTTCTAAAACAAAAAATTATTCAAAGAAAAAAGTTCAAGATATATAGATAGTATTTTTTTTTACCAGAACTTGGAAGAATTCAAACAAGGAGCAGCAATAATCTGGAGATGAATTCACTTGTGGTTATTGAAAAAAATTGGAACCATGAGGTGTTATTATATTTGTGATTAAAAATAATTAATTTGAACTATTTCAATTAGGGTTGTTCAAAAAGAGTAGAGCTGTCAAAATGGGCTGGCCCACCCCATTCGGGCTAACTCATACAGGCTTTGAAATTTGAAGGGTCAGGCCGGGCTAGCCCATTTTTTGTGTGGGTCAAAAAATGGTCAGCCCAGCCCACAAGTACGTGAGCTACGGGCTTTTCCGGGTCATCCCTCTTTTTTAAAATAAATATTTTTTATAATTTTTTAAATTAAATTATAATTTAAAAATATAACAATATTACATGGTGTTAGTGTTGCTACTTGTTAATCAAATCCACAAATAAAATTATCTTTATAATATTTATTAGGTTTGATTTCAAGCAAAAGCATAAATAGCTAAATAGAAATATTAACTTAATTGTTTTCCAATGATCATAATAAAATACAAAAACTATGACAATATTAAATAGACAACGGCCTATGTAGTGATTCCCTAGAAATTTTAGGAAATTTTTATTTTATGTAGTATATATTTTATAAACATAATTTGTATTTAAATTGTAATTTTTTAAACTTTAAACATATTTTGAGTTTAGACACTTGTTATTTTTAATACTCTGTTTGATTTTTTTTTTTTAATTAATTTTTATTTGTCCCACGGACCGGTTCTATCCATATTTCTCAAGCCCCACAAATGGGCAGACTTATTCAGGCCGGGCTAAAAAACTCTTTTCTTAAATGAGCTCTAAAAATCATATCTCAGACCTATCAAATCACGGGTTAGGCCAGGCCGACCCAACGGGCCTAGCCCATATTGACGGCTCTAAAAAAGAGAAATAATTTATTTTCACTGTTCCAATTAAGATTCGTAAAAAAGAAAAATAATTGGGAGAAATAGAATTTATTTTTTTTATTCTTCATTTTGTCATACCTATTTCTTGCTTCTTATTTAAAAATATTGTGATAACGTAGACCTAAGTTAGGGAAAAGAATTGAACTGACAAACAATTTATGAATAACTAGCACCTAAGTATTTATAAGTATTTGGAGCTACTAATAATTGGTTGTTTATAATTATAATTTCTATGATGATGAAAAATATTAATAATAACACGATAAAATGATAGTTAATTTATTATTATCACATATTAAACTACATAGATTATATTATAAAAAATATTTTAACTGGAGGTATTTAGTAGTAAAAAACTCGCTACTAATTCTCCTCCTTTTCCTAACAAACGCAAAGATAATCCTCAAAGTTGAAAATTATCTCAACTCAAAAGTTGTTTACTCGGATATTTCTTATCAAAAGCGAGGGATTCATTTTAAGCTAAATCAAATCAGAAGCTATTTCTGTTCTATCATTAATCGTTGCTATTTCTGCACCCCTATTTGGTGGTTTAAGAAAAACTCTACTAAGTGGTAACATGACGCGTAGAGTGTTAGACTCTACTTCTGACCTAAGCTATAACTTCGGACTATAAGATCCGTTGTAGTCTAGTTGATTAGGACCCGTAGAGTTTAACACTCGCCTAATGCTGAAAGGTCCGAAGTAGAAATTAAAGTTATAGCTTTGGATGGAAGCTTTAAAAATGGTGGCAGTAATTCTAACTATATATCATTTTTACTTAGTATTTCACTTATCGTTCTATCTTATGTCGCACTATTTTTTGAAGTATGTTGCAAAAATAACGTCATTTTTTCAAATACTTTAACTTTAAATTAAATTTCTTATTTTATCCTTGGTGATATATACTTTTATAACTACAAATATCTCAAGGCATGTTTAAACTACTATACCCAAAGTCCTTATTTCCTTTTTAGGCACCTTATTATCTAGTCAAATTAGGCTACATTTAAAACAAAAAATAGTCCTTATTTAATTTGTAGAGTATAAAAAGAACAGTTTGATGCACTAAGCTTTTACTATACACAAAATTCATGAAAGTGTCGATTTATAGTAATCTATGGTACGAAATCTCACTGTGCATTATTATTTCCACAAGGGTCTATATAATTTGTGAAGTATGTCATATCTTAAGTCAAGAACAAATCACATGAGTAAAGCCCTATATATAGTTAATGAGTTTTAGTCAATAGCTATCAAATATCACAAACCAAAATCCAAACAATTAATTCTACTCAATCTTCAAATCTTGAAAAACTTGGATACAAGATCTATAACCTTGAAAAAAATTATCACTATACCAAACTTAATCAACTAATTAAACACTATAAAAACCTCACAAAACAATCACTCTTATAACCTCAAAAAAAAAAAAAAACTATAGAAAGTGTTCAAGTTTCATTTAAATTATAGCCATGGCCACAAAAAACTCATTATACTTTCTTATTTTCTTTCTCATCAATGCTTTAAACTTCATTAATACCTTAGCCACTTATCATAATTCTGATGATAATAATACTGCAAAATGGTTACATATTTGGCCATTTGTTCCACCACCACCACCACCTTCATCAATTGGTCATTTTCCTAAATTTCCATTCACAAGATCATCAATATTTCCATGGCCGCGGTTTTTGCCTCCTTATTCCCCGATTAATAAAAAAAGTTCTGATGACATAAGCATGATCAACAGTTAGAACGTGTTAAAAAAGAAATCATGTGCCTCAATCGTTGAAAAATGTATATTTTGCGTTCGACGTCGTAGATGTTTTTTCTCCTATGATTGTTGTGAGGTTGTTAGTGAATTTGGTCATGAGGGATGTAACAAGTTTTATGAATATGCCATGATTAAAAATAAATGTGCAATTAACCCATTAGCTGCTCCTCCTCTTTCAACTTAAGAAAACTTTAGTGAAATTATATTAAGTTATTAAGTGTGTATTTATGTGAGAATAAATTAATAAAGTGATAGACTATATAATTATCAAATTATGTACTTTGTTTTATGTCTTCATGCTATATGTATAATCAATAAAGTGAAGTTCTTGTTTAATACTAGAGCATATATGCTATTAATTCCTACTTTCATTAATGAAAAATATGTTAGGACCTAACTTTAGAGATGAAGATCGTAGTCTTTTTCAAGAACTATCATGTCAAATAATTAAGATATAAGCATATCTAAATTCATGAGTAACCTTGAATTTTTAATGTCACGAGTTTTTTTATTTCTAGTTTAACTCATCATTAAACTAGAAATACAAACGGTTATCTACAACATTAGAAATAATTAGTTGTCATATTTACTATAAATAATTAATCCAAAATAATTGTTATTTTAGAAACTAAAGATAATTTTTATTAATTTGCATCTTTACTCTTACTCAACAAATGTGGAGAGAGAGAGAGAGTAGTAATAAATTCAAATAAAAAACAAATAAGGATAATTTATTCAATTTACTCTTTTTAATAGTACTCCCTATTTTTCTTTTAAGAAGATCGCAAAAGAGAAACATGACAAGTAAAATGAATTGAAGTGATTAAATGCTCATGTACGCCTTCTACGACAGTGAAGACCTTGTAGCTAACATAATAATTTGATGACTTGTCGCTAAATAGGATAAAAACGGATTTCGTTGTTTAATTATAAACTTAATATTGAATTGGTATTGAACCTAATATAAACGTTATAATAAAAGTATCGAACAAGTTTAGAGCACCGTTTATATTTAGTTTTTTTTTTTTGTTCTTCAACAATTTTCATATTATTAATCATGTTTTTTGACACCCACACCCAATAATGACAGCCAACTATAAACATGAAAATGAAGTTACAATATTGTGAGATAATTATTGTGGAGCAATTGGTGGAATTATAAGCAAGGAAAATAATCATTATGTTCTAAGAATATTATAAACTTCTAAATCTTTAATCATTTCACATTAACCAACAAAAAAAAATAGGTGAGGATGTAGACATTGAAATTTTGTGGGAGTCTACAAGATTGTGTTCAATTCGAGTTGGGACACTACTAATTGTGTTCTACTCAAATTATGATTCTTGGAGGCTACTCAACCTTAAACTCTAGTTTATGCCTATATAAAGGGTACTAAATTTCCTTAAAAGGCGATCTCAAATTCCATAAAGAGATCAAGGCCTCGATATATTCCACAAAAGATATGGAATATTCTCATAGAGGTGATCAAATCTAAATCATCCTAATTCGACAAATACGCCACTAACGGCCCTCGAATAATGGATAAATCTTAGGACAGGAGGAACAGAATCGTATCTGCTATCTTGATGAATAAAATTATGTTTCTTCAGATTTTATTTGTTTGGTTTATTTATTTTCCATATGTTTAAAATTTGTTGCAAACAAATTCTGGCACACCCAGTGGGACCAAATCTGCCCTTCATCTCTTTTCTCTTAAATCAAATCTGAAATTTTGAAGCTGCAAAGGTGAAAGAATGAGTACTTCAAGCCTCGTCTTTGAGTTTCATCAAGTCTACACTCCGACAAGCCTTGAAGTAGGGGGCATTTGTAGACATTGAAATTTTGTGGGACTCTACAAGATGTGTTCAATTCGAGTTGTGACTCTACTAATTGTGTACAACTCAAATTATGATTCTTGGAAGCTACTCAACCTTAAACCCTAGTTTATGCCTATATAAAAGGTACTAGATTCCCTTAAAAGGCGATCTCAAATTCCATAAAGAGATCAAGACCTCGATATATTCCACAAAAGACATGGAATATTCTTATAGAGGCCAAATCTAAATTATCCTAATTCGAGAAATACGCCACTAACGGGCCTCGAATCATGAATAAATCTTAGGAGAGGAGAATCAAGGGAGGAATAGAATTGTACCCGCTATCTTGATGAATAAAATTATGTTTCTTCAGATTTTATTTATGTGATTTATTTATTTTCCATATGTTTAAAATTTGTTGCAAACAGAGGATCTTTTATTAACCTTTCTAAAAATAGTAAATTTGGGAAATCTGAAACTTTGAAAAAATTATAAATATTATAATATAAGGATTTTATTTAGGAGGATCATATAAAGCATCCAAGGGTGTGGCCAATGATGGATCCAGTGGATTAGCAACGGGTTTATAAGAATTTAGTTTATTAATTCATATATTATTGTATATCAACTTAATGTTCATGTAGGAATCCATAAAATTTAAGTTTTAGATTTGTCTTTTACTATGATCTAATAATTAATGAAATAGATTGAGAAGCATGAAGTCTAAGAAAAAATATTAGGTGATTTTTTTCTATCCATCCAAATCTTAATGAACGATATCATCTAATATTTATGATGATGAAAAATAGCAAGTAGCCCATAAAAATTAATTAATATATGTGTAAACTGACTCCACTACCACAATTTAAAAAAAATATATATGGTTCAAATAATGAACCATATAACTATTGAAATCTTTTCTATCTATAAAAAAAATTTGTTATATTTGCCATATTTGAGGATAGATATTCATTAACTAAAAATGGACCATAGAAATTAGAATTAATAGATAATGGCCAAAGTCAATGTTACATTATTATCCATATATGATATAACAATGATAGAGATTGGACGGTGCAGCCTTCGATTTTAACTTTTTTGTTATCATCCCATATTCAATATTCGATATTCGAGTTCTTCACTAAACTGAATCCATTGTCTAGTAAGTCACATTAAAAAGAGAAAAAAAAAACACTATTTAAAAAAAGTTTCACTTACAAAGTTTAAAATCAATAATTTTTTTAATCAAAAATACTGAAATCATATTAATCTCATTACACGAAAGTTGATTAAAAAAATATTATATTACATTATTGAGAAAAAAGGTATATGATCTATAAAAAGAAGAAAAAAGAAAGATATGGAACAAAGAATTAGGAATTATTCCTTGAATTGGCATCATTATGATTTATGTGGATTATTTGTATCCCTTCTTCTTGGGGAATCTCATTCCTTCTCCAATATTCTTAAAATGTAAAAGTATTTTAGTTAGTCAAGATTCTTATTGAAAATATAAAAAAGATGGCTCTTTTTTCTTATTATAAATAGTGTGTATTAATCGAGGCACATATAATTTAAACATAAAAAACACATATTCTTTTTCTTTTCATTCCACCACCTATAAAATACTCTTAACACTTAAACCAACTATATATGGTTCGAAATAGAATATCAATAACCTATATGGGATGGATGATGCCCAAATCTTAATATAAAATTTATATCTATTTTTGTTATAATATTACTAACTAATATTGAATAAATAAAATTTCAATTTTATATCAAAAATAGTATCTAAATCTCAGTAATGAAACAAAATAAAATCATTTAGTTAGTGAACAAGTTATATGTCATTCTAATAACATGATTATAATACGAAATTAAATAATGTTAAAATTATTTAGTTGATATAATCTTATCAGTAAATAGGTAGTTCAGTGGACATCACATCTCTTGGAGTATAAAACTCTTGTACAAACCTTACTAATACAAAATGTTTTATACATCAAATTACTCCTTTTTCTTCTTCTTTTTTGCCAAATAAATACTTCATCAAATTAATCAAAGATGACTTAGATATTCATATAATTCTAGAAAAAAAAAACTAATTAACTTTTATGGTCAAACAAATTCTTGAATACTATAGATATTTTTTTTATACCCCTCCTCTGGAGCTTTCACTTTTTTTTTTTACTTCATCGATCAGAAATAAGGATGCGTATCAACCGAGCAACTCTCTCTTGTCATTATAGAATTTTGTTCAAATCAGAAAAGATAGTTATATATATATATAAGAAAGTCACAATTTTTTTTGATTTTTCATCTTGTGTTTGGTGCCTATATCGGAACCGACTAAATTCAAATTCACATTGAAAGTTCTCGTATTGGACGTAAATCGCTTCTACCAACCAAGGAGACTCGAACTCGAGAGAAAGAAAGTTGCAATTGTTTTCCTATTAGGTATGAAATTTGTTGGCCCAATCATCAACAAACATGTGGATATATTTCTTTAATTTCCCTATCCACCATTATTACTTGGTATTTATATAATTACTCCCTTTTCCATTTTCTCCTAATTTGCCTATCCCCTTGTTCTCCAGAGCAAAACAAAGAAGTTCATAACAGAAGAAGAGAGAGAAAGAGAGAGAGATTTTAGCTATGTCTGATGAAGAACACCATTTTGAGTCCAAAGCTGATGCTGGTGCCTCAAAAACTTACCCTCAACAAGCTGGTACTATTCGCAAGAGTGGTTATATAGTTATCAAAGGCAGACCTTGCAAGGTTTTTAATTTAGACCCTTTTGTTTTTTTCAATTAAATCTGCTTTGGGAAGTTCAGATTTTGTGTTTAATCTATGTTTTGTTTCATGGGGTTTTGTTATTTTTGCTTAATTTGAATGAATCTTGTATAAAAATCAGATCTTGATGTGTTCTTGCCCTTTAATGGTTTTGCTGTTATCTAATTCCTTGTTGTTGGTTGAGTTTGTTTCCTTTTGCTGCTTGTTTTCATGGATCTCTAAGTAGTTGTAGTTGGAGAGATGAAGGTGTGGTCTGGTGGTCAATGAAGTAGTGAGAATCATGAGGTCTTAGGTTCGAATATCGGCAGAGGCAAAAATATTGTCAATAAGTAGGATAAGTAGGTTGAGAATCATGAAGTTTTAGGTTTCAATGTCGGCGGAGGCAAAACTATGGTCAATGAATTAGGTTGAGAATCATGAAGTCTTAGGTTTGAATATCGAGGGCAAATATGGTCAATGAACTAGGTTGAGAATCATGAAGTCTTAGGTTAGAATATCGGGCAGGTATATGGTCAATGAACTAGGTTGAGAATCATGAGGTCTTAAGTTCAAATAGTGGTGGAGGCATGTAATTGACTGTTTGGATATTCCCAGCAGTCTTGTAACTTTTGGTTTTGGTACCTTCTTGGTACTTTAGTCAATAAACCTTTACCTTATCCAAAAAAATAAAAATAGCGGCAGAGACAAAAATTATTAGTGATTTCTTTCCTTAGTGGCCCCACTCATGTGGGATTAACTGGGTCTGTTGTTGAGTTGCATAAATTTCATTCATATCACACCAAGTTGGTCAAAAAAATACAAAAAGAAAAAAACTTAATGTGTAGCTAGCTTAACCACAATCAACTACCAAACTACCCGAATGATTTCTCTTTACATCAAAAGAAGGATAGGGTGTGTTTGAGCTGTGACTTTTAACCCCTGATTTGTTTGATTTTTATGTGAACATATGTAGCTTAGATAGTAAGCTTCTCCAGGATTTTGTTTTACTATTCCTGAAGATTATGGTTCTTGTATTTTTCTTGCATTAGCTATAGTTGATACGAGTCAAAAGGTTGAACCTTTTCAAAGTCTTTTGAGGAAAAAGGGTACTTACATTATCCCAATGGCATTATAGGAGATGTCTGGCAAAATTTTAGTGAGTAGGGTCAGTTTGGTGTATCCATGAATAGTCATTGATTGAATATGTGAATATGTCCTGAGGTTCTCTTTATAAGTTTAATGTTAATTTCTCTTTCTAACCTCGTAGCTCTAACTAATAGAGAAAGAAGAAAGAGGGGGATATCAACTAATGAAAACATTTTTCAATCAATGACTATTGATGCATACACGTCATTGATTTTTGAGTAAATCGCTAGCATGTGAAGTGCATCATTAGAAGGGAAATCTGAAGTCACTGGTATTGTTGCATAAGCTAACAGTATGATAGACTGTTAAGTCTTTTCTTCTAATGGGAATTTCATTGTTCCTTCTTTCCAACTCCGTGTTCTAAAACTTAATAATGAGAAAACTATATTCAGATTTCACCCACCGTAGTTTACCCCTTTTGTATTCTTTAATCTGATTAAATGAAAGGAAACGTGTGATATCTTCTTGTTAAAGGGTTTTCGTTAAGAAAACAGACATCTTGGTTCAATAGCATTGTTGTATCAGCTCAAAATATTGTTGTATAATCTTCTACCTTCTCATTGCAAGTAGGTATATTCAACTTTTTTTGGTTTACTCTTCCTTTCTGGCTCTTTAACTTTAAAGAGGTTTTTCTGGTTTTGTCCATGGAAGCAATTGTTCTTAATGTGATGGAAATCTTGAACAGGTTGTTGAGGTCTCCACTTCCAAAACTGGCAAGCACGGACATGCAAAATGTCACTTTGTGGCAATCGACATTTTCAATGGAAAGAAGCTTGAAGATATTGTTCCTTCATCCCACAATTGTGATGTAAGACAAGATTCTCCCCTTCGTTATTTCTATGGATGTTTGTTCTGTTTTCCGACAATCAAAGTTTGATTTGGTCTGATTTTTAAATGTTATCTGCAGGTGCCACATGTCAATCGTACTGACTATCAACTGATTGACATCTCTGAAGATGGTTTTGTAAGTTTTCTTTTACCTAGTATATGAAGTGTATAAGTCATCTTTTTTATTGGGGAAAAACTTATTGGAGATAGTGCTGCGTAGTTCTGGTTGATGATGTATTGCATCATGTTTGATGTCTGTAGTAGTTTCTTCATGAAATTGAGATTTGAATAGTGATGAAGTTGTCTTGCCTTTCTTTTGTGAGAGAGCTCCTACGGAGATTCTTTTCTCAATGAGTCCTGTCGACTCTTTCCCAAGGTCCGTTGAGGGTCACTCCCCTCTGGGCTGGTCCTTATGAAGTTCGATGATGCAACTGAACATATATCTTTAAAGTAGAATATTTCTCCCACTTTTACTGTTTTCTTTTCCCCTTCCAAGAATGTGCCTTGTGAGTAATGTGGCCGACGGGTGCAACTATGAACACTGATTTTTCTTTTCCACCTAAGGTGTAAAACAATCCTTTTATTTCCAAAATTTTATACTAAAACCAAAAAACTTGAAATTAAAAGTTCTTCGTTCTAATTATAGTCTTGAAGCTGGACTTCCTTTTTGTTATACCTGTTTTGAGTGTCGTTATTCGTTCATTCTTTGGCCAGGTGTCTCTTCTTACTGAAAATGGAAACACCAAAGATGACCTCAGACTTCCCACCGATGACGCCCTGTTGAACCAGGTACATATTTTGGATGGATAAAACGTGAAGAATGTTTATTTTCTAGTTTTTTTAATACACAATATCTGAGCAAAGCTCTCGACTTTTTGTAGGTTAAAGGTGGATTTGAGGAAGGAAAGGATCTCGTTCTGTCTGTGATGTCTGCAATGGGTGAAGAGCAGATCTGTGCTGTGAAGGACATTGGTACCAAGAGCTAGTTGCGCTCATTCTGCAGCATAAATAATTGCTTTTTAGCCAAGACGCTTTATATCTTGTTATCGTGGTACTTTGCAATCCGTTTTATCATGAAAACGCCTTATATCTATTGGCATGGCTTGAATAGTTGAACTCTATAGTTTTTGTTTGGCAAAAGGCAATAAACTGGATTTGATACATGAATGTCACTTTCTTTTTACTTGCTTTATTCATTATTGGCCTATAGTGTGTGCTTAATGGTCTAATCAAGACTGTTTGAAAGATCTCCAGATGTGGTGGTACTATATAAAGTAGGGAAAATGGTTCAAGTTTTCCTCAGTACTTTATTTTGAAATTGAGCAATTCTGTCAACTGTTATACATCCTTGAGCCGGACGGTCTATCGAAACAGCCTTTCAACCTTCAAAGGTAGGGTTCCGACTCCATTATGAGATTTCACTAGATATGTTGTAGTTAGATGCATAGAGTACTCATTTTATGTATCAGTTCCATGAATGACGAGGGCAAATATGAGATGAATTGCTAATAGCAAGGGTATGAATGATCGTAAAGTATAATTGATTGTAAAATTGATCAGAGTAATTTTTGGATAATGCAGTAGCAAATTTGGGGATCATAAATCCATATAAAGCAAAATGCTCCAATTATATGCGTGTCATAATAACATAATTTCCTGCATACATTAAATAAATGAATATCAAGCACTTGGTATGAGTAAGTATTTACCATAACGAATATTTTATTTGATACCCATAATTGAAGTCAGGAAGTGTTGTGCCAAGTTCTATCTTAATTGTCGTTACTACTATACAGGTGTGTTGCGTGCTGACTAAGATTTTTTTATCCCTAATTAGAAGTCTCGAGAGTGTAAGCTCGAATAGAGAAATTGGAGAGCTTGCTTCCCTTTTTCGTACCATACTAATTGCGGATTTAATTAGTCGAGTCAATTCAGGAGACCATATGGCTACACACACCAAAAAAATAAAAAGCTATCTGTGATGTATTGATAGAAGCTATTTAACTAACAAGATCCGTTGTAGTCTAGTTGGTTAGGATACTCGGCTCTCACCCGAGAGACCCGGGTTCAAGTCCCGGCAACGGAATGTTTTTTTCTTTTTTCCTCGTCTTACATGACATAATCACAGGACGGGTGTGTCATTATTACAAATTTAAGTATCTACTTATTCAATAATACTTCGCGTCCACACCTAAAGTATAAAAACGATAACTTAATTAATAGGATTCAATAACACTCCAGTCCAAGCGTTGTAAGATTTTTCAAATTATGAACATAATGTCCTAACCAAACACTTCCTGATTAGGCATATCTTATACAAGTTATTTATGATTATGTACATAATAATTATCCTAGATAAAGAATATTCAATAACTAGACAAGACAATTGAATTAACCACTTGAACAAAACTAGACAAATATTAGGTACTGGTTTATGTTTGTCTATTATAATAAATACAAAAATAGATGGCCTTAACAATAAATGCTTAAAATATTAGGTATTAGACTTGCAAATTGTAGCTTTGAGACAAAAAAAATAAAAATACTATCTCACTTGCTAAGCATTTTATAAAGGGGAAAAACTATGACATCATCTCATAGAATCATTTGTTTCCAGAGCTTTGGTGTATGTGTGGGTTAAACGTGCATCTATTGGTTTGAAATCTATCGTAGAAAAAAGCCTAGTGTGTAATCTAATGGTAAGAGTGCAATACATAATGTATTGGTTAGACACATGTTACTGGTTAAAAGTCCCTCACAGATAAAAGTCTTATGTAGTGGTAAAAGTACAATGCATGATATGCAGATTAAGCACACGTCCCAAAATCTCTCAGCTACTCCCCTCTGTCCAACAATAGTTGTCAACCATTGACTTGACACAGGAATTAGGATAATTTTACCAAAGCACCCTTATCAAATATAAGTCATTTAAACATTGAAAAATGAATAGTATTTAATAGCAAGGGTAAAATAGACACAAAATGGTAAAATATTTGTTGATTTTATAAACTGGACAAGTATTGTTGAAAATTCCAAAATAATATAGTGGACAAGCAAAAATGAACGGAGGGAGTATCAAACAGTGGGTGAAGAAGAACTATCAATAAGGTTGTTGTTTTTTGACAGCCATGATGCCAATACACTTTGACTAATTTCACGAATACCTGCTACCTCTCACTAGCACAATTTCGGTTAACTCTATTCGTTGAGGCACAGACAGATGGAAAAAAATAATTTTATAATAAGAAATATCAATGTGATTTAAATGATTCAATAAACACTGAGATAAAGTTCGGCATCTTTAAAAATAGGGCCCTTAACAGTTGGTAAACCTGCCTTGGAAATTGGAAACATATTTCACAATCCATCCCCATTTGTTATAAAGATAGTTCTCAGTTGTCAATCTACTTTGAGCTGTCAAGCACAGTTTTTGAGACATTAACAGATAACATGAGTCCCTACATGTAGATGTATGACCTAATTCAAGGTACAATAACTAATAGACTATGTTGCTCGTACTCTCCAAAAATGTTGTCGCATCTGTGTCAGGTCCTCCAAAAAATAGAGTATATTTTGGAGGAACTGAACGCACCTGCCTTTTTGAAGAGTCTGAACAACATAGCTAATAAATGTTTTGCTTTTGGTTACCTGCTTCAGTGAACAGGTTAAGATGGTTGCTAGTGTAACTTCCTTTTTGATAATCGAGAAATCCAAGAGGGTCAACTGACGCACGGTTCACAAGTCAGTGGACAATGAGTCCGTCCCTCTATTCTTCTCCACTAAATACTAGTCTTTTGTATACAGTAGGGCTCAAGTTCGTGACATGTGCTTAAGTTTAACCTATGTTGCTCGAACTCTCCAAAAATGCACTATTTTTGGAGTATCCGACATGCACCTGTCAATATATATGAAGGGTCTGAGCAACATAGTGCTTAATCACACGTCATACGCTTCGCTCCTACCACTAGTTTGGGAGAGGGTAGCTGCTATTTAACTACATGCACAACTTTTGACTTGCAAAAAACTTCATTCATTTATAGACATGAACAGAAATTACCCCTAGTTAATCTTGATCTAGTAATCTAAAATATCAAGAATTCTATGATATGCATAGATATTGACTCATTTCTCTGTACACAACCAGTTTTTTGCAGCTAATCTATGTGAATTTAACCAGTTGTTACAAGTCTTTATATCACCTGAATAACACAAAGATGAAAATCACTCTGAGGAGAAACTCAAGTCATCGATTGATCTACATATCTCTGTTTCGTTTGCTTTGTTGGCTTGTGTTGCTTCAGTTTCATCGTTGTTCGAGTCCTTCTCTTTACCTTCAGCAGATTCAACACAGTCAGGAAATCTAAAGCAACTAATAAGATGGTCATTTGTAATACCAGCAACCTGCATGAAAGAGTAGACCACAGTAGGTCCCACGCCCCGGAAACCTCTCCTAATTAGGTCTTTGCTAATCAGATCTGCTTTTGCTGTCTTCACCGGAACTTGACGAGGATATCTAAATCCACTTACTATAGGCTTGTGGTTCACAAAGCTCCAGATATACTTGTCAAATGATCCAAATTCATCTATAACCTGATATAAAACAACATGAAATTCATTATTTAAGCTTGTGTTTCACAAAACCTGTCACTGGGCCACACACCGGCTATGTTACTCGAACCCTCAAAAAATGTTGTTGAGTCGGTGTCTGATCCACCAAAAATGAATAGATTTTGGAAGATCAGATACACACAGTGATTTTTGTAGAGTCCAAGCAAAATAGCACACTGTCATTAAGAAGAGTCCATTTCAAAAAGAACGTCTCTTTCCGTTTTTGGGAACTCTTTGATTTCAACTTTTCACATGGCATGTTTAAGACCACAATTTAAAGGATATTTTGGTACATTCAACCTATTTTTAGTTTAAGACCACAAGATTCAAAAGTCTTCTTTACTTTCTTAAATTTCATGTCAAGTCAAAACCAAACAAACAAATTGAAACGGAGGAAGTACTAGGTATAATCAGCTGGCATTACTTTCTAGTTTGAAATATTAAGGTAAGCCTGCCTCAAGTGAACTTGCCAGTTGTCGGTACAGATCAAACAAACTGACTTATCACCAGGACCACTATTTAACTTACTTCTCTACCTAATCCAACAAATCAATAAATGATTGAATATATCCCTACTTTTAACAGAAGTAAGAAGAATTGAGAGTGGTCCACGGAAGAGACTCCAGATAAAATCATACCATTACTTCAGAAATTTGACATTCACAATGATTTTTTCTTTAATTAGTGAGTAAGTTGCCTATAAGTTGGATCACATGTAAGTGTTTATCCTAAATAGTTGATGTCAGCCATTGGACCACCCTATACAAATTAGTAAACGCAAACAAATTGAATCAAGGTGGAAGTGACCACTATTTCTAGCTGGATAAGAGAGTAATACCTTCAACATTTGACGAGCATTTTCAATGATGCCTCGCAGTTTAAGTTCTGATAATAGTGAGCATGCTGTACCTCCAGGAGCTAAAGTCTTCTTTTCATTCAACTTGGCCACTACTATGGGATCAAAATCTGCGAATACTTCTCTGCATCACAATTATTTTTTTATTTGTTAAAGTTATGGTAGAGAGATGGCGAGGCAATGCAAGAAAGAACTCGGAAGACAAAACATAGCAGACCATCCTAGCCCAGTACAGAGGAGAACTAGAATGTGTTAATCCCTTTTACAGACAAGTAACATGAATAATTGAAAGCAAATCTTTAAAGGAAAAATTTAGGCATAATTACATAAACAAACACTCAAACTTGGCCTCAGTTTTGACGAGTAAACACTTCAACTTTGAATATGCACATCTAGACATTTCAACTTGTCTCCACATGTCAGTTGAACACTCCACCTTACAAAATGATCATCTAGACACCTCCAAATGTTATGTGTCTCGTCCGCATCAAATGTCCACGAGACACAATGAGAACGAGTTGGAGTGTTTAGTTGTCAATTGAGACCAAGTTGAGGTGTCTCAATGTGCACTCTCAAAGTTTGAATGCTTACTCGCCGTTTGGGGCCAAGTTTGAATGTTTATTTATGTATTATGCCAAAAAACTTAACTGTTTTCCTGGTGAAGAAATAACACTTTCCTCTATCAAATCAAAGAACAGATCCCAAAGAGTACCTGAATATGTGCCTCTTGCAAAGAATGGAGGGCCATGGGAGTTCAGCCAATGCCCCGCAAAGGACAAGGAGCTCGAATAGCTTCCTGCAAGATTCGATATGAATTAGAATCTATATCGTGTAAGAATTCTCTGGACAAGAATCTGGCAACTTACTTGTCGTCATGGACTGGAACTCCCCATTCTTCATCATGGAAATTAGCATAAGATGGATCTGGTTAAAAGGAGAGACAATATAAGAAACTACAAGCTCAAAATTGTATAGGGTACTATATATATAGCTTAACATGGGTTTTAATCCTCAGTTATATACTCCCAAAAATATTTACAGTTTTCTGCAGCTTTTCAAATTCAATCTGACATTTCCTATAGCCAACAGTACTGGAAGTAGAAGATAATAAGGTCTTGCTATAGCCAATCCATATATGTGCAGCCCCAGGATTTCAATAATACATAAACAGACACTCAAACTTGGCCTCATCAGGCAAGTAAGCACTTCAACTTTGACAGTGTACATCTAGACATCTCAACGGGCAATTAAACACTCTAACTCGTCCTCACTGTGTCTTGTGGACACCCGACGCTAATGTGGAACATAAATTTTGGAGGTGTCTAGATGATCATTGTGTAAGTTGGAGTGTTCAACTGACACAGTGAAAATGAGTTGAGGCGTCTAGATGTGCATTACTCAAAGTTGGAGCGTTAGTTGCCAGTTAAGGCCAAGTGAAAGTGTCTATCTATGTATTATGCGTTTATTTATTCCATAGTGAAGGCATTAATACATAAAATTGTTCCAAGTTCCACATTTTTGTTTCTTGAAACATCTCCCAAAGGTTCACCTCCGAAAAATTATGGTAAAAGAAGAACAGGAAATATCAGCTACCAGGCTACAATTAACCTTCTAATTTAAAACATTTCTTGATTAAATTTACAACAATAATTGCTTACAGTTTGGACAGTGTAATATCAAAAGCAACAAAGAATCAAAATCCAGATATTGTAAATTTTTAAAAAATAACTACCAAGAACACACCTGTATTAGGTGTCACCCAGGCACATCTTTTCTTGGATTGCGAACCATCAATTGAAGAGTCTGATATATCATCTGAAACTACCCTTTTGGACTTTGACGCCAACTGTTTCCTTCTACTTGAGGTACTATTCATTCTATAAATCCTACCAGTTGAAGCACTGCTGTGAAATGAATCCGTCGAGGCATCAGAAGAACATGAAGCACTAAGTGAAAAGTTGGAATACAACGACTCCTGTCGCCTAAGTATTGAGGGAACATCAAAAGAAAGCAATGAAGGGGATGGTTGGTGACCATTTTTATCTTCCATCTCAAGCTCCTCTTTTGACTTCACTATCTTTCTCGTAGGTTTCGAAACAGATTTTCTTGAACCAGGTGACCTCTGTGCCTTATTCCCAGCTAGTCCAAGAACTGGCCTTGCTTCTGAATCAGCTACATTCATTGACCTTACCCTTGAAGCTCCTGACATTGAACAAAACTCCCCTCTGCTTCTGTCTCCTAATTCAATTTTAGGCCTCTGAATCCTCAAAATTCCATACGTCTACCGCCTCCTGCAGCGACCCAAAATTTCAAAATTACTAATCTGAAGAGCCTCTCAAGATCTTACAAAACCACACATTGCTAGAACCCTGAAAAAACTCAACAAATCACACCTAACAATGCTTATGAATCCTACCTAAAACCAAAATCGGGGATCTTAGTAGCTCAGTTGGTTGGTTTGCTACCTGAAATTTCACCTTGTTGGTGAGGTTTCGACTCCCCACCTAGTAATCCCCTCCCCCATTTCCCCCTTTTTGAAAAAAAAAAGACTATCTAAACCTCAATATCACTCTGTAGAGTGTATAACCTTTCAACCCCAGAAGCACAAAACTTGCATTAGCTAAATCATCCTTCACAAATCCAAGAAAAAACAACAAACCCTTTAACTTAGATGCTACAAAATGACATGTATTCATTCAATCTTAGACACTCAAATTGCAAAAATCTCAATAAAGACTCAAACTTTTTCATACAAACACTCAAAACCCACAATTTGTTTCCTCTCAAAACTCAATCTTCAAAACAAACTTAACTTAAAACTCACAAAAACAACCTCATACTTAAAATGAAATGCAAATCTCAGCATATTGTTTCAACCTTTTCAATAAAACACTCAAAACCCCACAATTTTATTTCCCCTAAAAAATCTTCCAACACCCCATCAAAGTTAAATCTCTCAAAAAAAACATCAACACATCAAAGAACTTCAAAATGCATTAAAAAAATAATCTTATCTGTCTTTGACTATACATAAACTTCCAACACACACATTTTTCAATAAATTAAAGATTTTACTTTACTTTGCAAATATTTAAAAAAATGTAGAGACAGCTGTTAATATTATAGAAATTAAGAATGAACCTTGATAGATACAGATTCCATTGAGCTTTATTTTTTTTTTCTATCTTTTAGAAAGGATGAAACTGAGACTTTGTCTTTTCAGAGCTTCATTATTCTATGAAGGAAACAAAAGCTGTTTCTCAGTGATACTAATGATGCTTTTTTCTTTTCCTTTTTTTTCACTCTCTCTCCTTTTCTTGATTTTTTTTTCAAAAAAGATTATATTTTTGAAGGAATTTAGAGAAAGAAAAAAAAAATGTAGGAAATGTGAAGGGGTTCTTGATCTGGAAACAAAAATTTTATTTTATTTTTTATTGAGTTTTGGAGAGAGAAAGAGAGTGAAGTACAGTGAGTGAGAGAGAGAAAAGAAAATTGAATTTGGAGGAGAATTGATGAAGATCTGAGAACCGGTTTGAGGTGACAAAACGGTTGGGTTGGTGACCAGCTTAGGCCGGTTGAGGTTGGTACATATAGGAGTGTCGGGCACAAGGCAAAAGCTAGATGTCGTCTAAAATTCTGAAAAGATTAAGAATTGTTTTGAATGGGAATGAAAAATTTAGTTGGTGACAAACTTAAATTGGTTGTCGTTTTTTTCTTACATAAGTGATAAAACTATAGGAGTGTCGAGCACAAAATGAAAGTTGGATGAACGTAAAAATTCTGAAAAGATAAAAAATTGCTTTGAAACAAAAATGGAAAGTTTAGTTGGTAACCAACTTGAATTGGTTATCGTTTTTTTTTCTTATATAAGACATATGAGTGTCGCGCACATGGTGAAAGATGAATGTATGTAAAAAAATCTGAAAAGATAAAGAATTGCTTTGAAATGGGAATGTAAAGTTTAGTTGGTGACCAGCTTGGATTGGTTGCCGTTTCTTTTTTTTTCCTCTTCATATATAAGACATTAGGAGTGTCAGGCACAAGACAAAAAATCGATGTACTTGAAAGATTTGAAAAGATCAAGAATTGATTTGAATGAGAATGGAAAGTTTAATTAGTGATCAACTTAAATTGGTTGTCGTTTTTTTCTTTCTTACAAAAGCCTATAGGAGTGTTAAGCATAAGGCGAAAGATGGATATACGTAAAAAGTCTGAAAAAGATTAAGAATTGCTTTGAAACGCGAATGGAAGTTTAGTTAGTTACAAACTTGGATTGGTTGTCGTTCTTTATTTTTTCCTTTTTCTTTTTTTAATACATAAGAGTTGCGACTTTTTTTTTCATAATAATAATAATTTGAAGCATAATAATGAGGAGTTAAATGCCTAAACCATATAGGTGCATTGACCATATTGTCATAACACAACCAATGTTGCTTTTTATCAATTTTCATTAAATTTTGTCATTTTGAACAAGAAAGAAGAAACCAACTTGGAGCAATATCATTTTTCTCAATCAAATGTCTGATATTTTTGTTAATTTTGATTAATTTCAAATTTCGCATTAAAAGGTCTTTCATTAGAGAGTAATGTGTTGCCCAATAAAAATGTTATCTACTCATAACTCAAATTCAAAATTCTCATTAATCAACTTCATTAATATATACTTTTATTGTTTGACTACTTTTTTAATCATCCGGTACACACAATTTATGAATTCAATTAATTTAGGTTCATGTCAAATAGGTAATTTTACTCTTTAGTGATTTATGCCGAAAGATCCTCAATTTCTATGGTTCAAACTAGGGGTGTGCACTATTTGGATTAAACCGAAAAATCAAATTGAATTCTAATTTGGATTAATTTTTTGGATTTTTGGCTTGGTTTTGGATTTATAATTTACTTTGTTTGGTTTCGAATTTAGAAAAATGAAAACCAAAAAACCGAATTATATTATATATATATATATATATATATATATATATACACACACATATGATTAGAATTAAGTTGGAGTTAACCACTTTT
>JAJOOH010021744.1:0-35652 GCA_029582605.1 Solanum gracilifrons | reverse complement strand
ACATGCATACAATGATAATAATTGAGCCAGATGCTGATCGTGTGGAGGAAATAAAACCTCTAAACTCACTGGAGATTCAGGAGGAGAGCGACAGAGCCATGGACACCACTCTCTGGGTGCATCAAAATATAATTAAGCTGAGCAAACAATTTGGTATTTGCTTTAAGGTGTGTGTCACCTCTTTTAAAAAATATTGATAACAGTAGGCAAGCAATCAGACGAGGCAGAAAAGGCACAACGATCCACAATTGAGAAGAAAGGCATGAATGAATTAAAAGGGCTGGTGTTTGATATGAATTTCAAAAGCAATGGTGGTAGAAGCAAGGGGAAGGGAGATACTAACATGAATCAATGACGTTAAAAGTGATTTCATGGAATGTTAGGGGATTAAACATGAGCGATAAGCAAATGGAAGGCTGATTTTGTGTTTCAGGAGACGAAGTTAGAAGGAAATATTAAAGATAAGGTTGAGCAATTATGGGGGACGAGGAGTGTTAGATATGCCTAGTTGGAGGCAAGTGGCCAGGGGTGGGGGTGGGGTGGGTGGGCTGCAAATTCTCATCCAAAACTCAGGAATTCCACTGGTACATGACTGTGGTGTGTGCTCCCAATTGCAACAGGATGAGGCAAGACCGCAAGAGGCATGGGGGCTGTTAGGGGTCTGTTTATTGATCTTTGGGTATTGGCGGGAGATTTTAATGTGGTTAGATACCCATTAGACAGGAAAATAAGACCTGCAGCAGAAGCACTGAATTGTTGAATTCATTGATGATATGTAACTAGATGAAACAACTCGGGCAGGGGGGATAGTTCACATTCTTGAATGTGGAAACCAATACAAGCAAGATACACTTATTCTCCTGTGTTACCAAAATAATGCATTCTTGGTTCCTTTCTTCCTTGACATATCTTAAAACCTGTCAAATATTCATGCATAAAATTATACAAACAGGCCCCCAAGGCCTAGCTCAAGTGGCAAAAGGTGAGGATTTGTGGCTTAGGTCGCAGGTTCAAGCCCCACACCATGCAAAGCGAAGCCCGGTATTTAAGTGGAGAAGGGTAGAGGGGCGGGCCCATTATCCACAGAGTTTAGAAGGCTGTGATTGGTCCAAAGGGCAGGTCACAGATGGATTTCTCGGTTATCAAAAAATAAAATAAATAAATTATACAAACAGTTAATTCAGCTGACAAGAAACTATTTTGGATAGTTTGTTGACCAGTCCAATTCCTAGAAATTAGGTTAAACCTGTGGAAAGGGAAGCTTGGGAAAACACGTGAACCAACCAAGCTTCCATCACCTGCTACGTGATTTATTACTGCTATTTTTATCACCAGCTAAACAAGCTTAGCAAATGAAATATGGTAGTTCAACTTTACATCAATCAGTATATATTGAAAGGATCACTTAGAATTGTTTGGTATACTGGTCGCTTGTGCAGCTATTGAAGTGTATTGACCAGTGCTTATTTATTTATGATGTTAGATCGGTGTTTATTTCTTTATGATGTTTAGTGTCGGTTTTGTTGTCATAAATCTTTGTTTGACTCGAACCTCCCTTTTCTGGGGATTCTTACTTTTTTAGACCTCAGGCAGTTGCAAAGCATATGGTTGCAGTTAGTACCAATCTTAAGGTGAGTCATCTCCTTTGCTCATCTTTTTGTGTGTCATTTGAACCACTTCTTGCAGTAAAATCATACTTATTCAAATTATTTCTAGCAAACATGTTTTTGTTCTTTCGCCTTTGTGGTATATTGTATCTTTGAGTTTAGCTTGATTTTGATAGTGTATCTTTGTTTAAGACAAAGGATCACAAGATTTCTGACTTGCAGCTTGCAAAACCTTTGACATGACATAGAGTTTTAGATGTTAACTTGACATATATATTATATTAGTAGTAGTAGAAGGAAAATTTTATGGGATGATCAAAAAGTTAGCTTGATAGAGAAAATATCACATCACATCCCATCAACTTCAAAATTTTGATATTCTAATGAATTTGAATTCTTGAAAGTTCTGAAAGTTTTGTAGAAGTGGAATTCTATTAAACAAATATTAACTTTCCAAGAGTCCCATCAATTGGAGGGGGTATCAGAGTACATCCAATTTTCCTCAAGATAAATCATGATGAAGTACTGGAGAACAGCTTAGTTGTAGCTAAATGGTCTATTTTTATCCCGAAATGTAAATGGATCCTGTTTCATCGCCAGGTCAACAGTAATGACTATTAGAATTATAGAGTCCTAAAAGGTTTTCCCCTAATCAGTGCATTTTGTGGAATGTCTTTTTTTTTTTTTTGATCGGTTGCATTTTGTAGGAAGTATAGTGCATCTTCTTCTAGTTTGTCTTACAATTTCCCTCATCTAGTGAGTAATTGTTAATCTATTGTTCCTCCTACAAAGTTAAACAATATGCTCCTTCCTGGATGTTGGGGCTTTGTATCCGGGGAGGACAGTGTAATTTTATTTAGGTGGTGCTTTGGCTAGTATGATCATGCATATTCAAGTGTTCCTATTATACCTGGATTGTGTATACAACAAAGCCCTTTTACCGTTTTTATTTTTAATTTTCCATACCATCTGTTATAAGCAGAAAGACTGGGCAAGTTTATTCTGTTGAATTCATCTGTTGTATGGATTGAAGAGTACATTTTTTGTTGTTCATAATAAAGGATATTAGAGATTTCTGGTTTTACTAGATCTTAAATTTCATCACTGAAGATACATTATATATTAGACCACTATATTCTTTACTAAATGTATCAATTTGTAACAGCTCGTAGAACAATTTGGCATCGATCCAAATAATGCATTCGCTTTCTGGGACTGGGTAGGAGGTCGATATAGTGGTAAGTCTTTTTAAGAGTATCTCGGCAGATGCACACAGATTTTGCTATCAAATTTTGTTTATCTAAATATATATTAAAGGATTACTTAACTAAAAAAAAGGAAATTTATCAAATATATTTATTGTAATCCCTTTTTTGCAGTCTGCAGCGCAGTTGGAGTATTGCCTCTTTCTCTGCAATATGGATTTTCCATTGTTGAGAAGTAATTTGCAGCTACCTTTGCACATTGATCCTTCATGTTATTTTAATATCTCATGCACCCTTGACATTGACCGTACACGTCTAAACGTTATAGGTTTTTTAATTGTGTACTTTTCTCATGATCTATTGACAGGTCAAGTATAAACCATATCTGCTGATTAGTTCTATCCATAAGATCTGGTCTTTTTTATTTCATAATCATTACCTCGAGTTTATGGTGAAAAGCTAGACTGGAAACAAATTGCCACCTTTTGCCCCTTAGTGATGGCAGGCTGTACTTCTTCTATTGCATAGTTTGGTGTCTCCATCTCTTAGCTTAATTATTAGGATGTTGGTTGCCAACTTTATTGGTTTGGCGGATTAACTTTCTACATCAAGAGAACTCTATATATCTGAAGCCCCCAGGGTTTTGTCTTCCGAAGAATTGGTTGTCATAGGGTATCAGCTTCCTTAATTGTTATGTTGCATGTTATAGGTGTTTCGTTTTGCTACCTTTTTTTCTTTTGCTTCTGTTTGTACTGCTTTAATAATTTTTTCTGACATGTTCTCTATGTGTTAAGATTTCTGAAGGGAGCTTCGAGTGTTGATCAGCATTTCCTCTCAGCACCATTTGAGAAAAATATACCTGTATGTCCCAGCTCATAGAAACTTATGTTTATGTTCTCTCTTATACTTAATTGTTCTGTTCTCTTATGCATAGTGCTGTAATATTTCTGTAATGTTCACTTGGTATACCCTGTGATGTAATTACATCGGTGAGCGGCGCGTTCCGCCTTAGAGAGTTCAGAAGTCCAAACTGAGGGGCTAAGTGAAAACACACACTTCACAAACAATAAATACTTTGTCAGATTGTTTGATGCAAATGTACGTGTGTGATGTATAGCATGTCTCCTTGTGTTTTCTCCATATCTTAGACTGGCAGCTTCATTCTACTCCTAGCCAATGAGGTGCTATGTTGATTAAGTTTGCATCTCTACCCAGATATTGAGCCAAGCCTGTACCCTTGATTCGTTGTCGGATACAATTTTCCCAGAGCAATCAAACGGTTTGTAGCTTTAATTGCATGATCAGCTGTTATGACGATTGGGACGGTTCAGTGTCTTCTAGCCTGGTCCCGTCTGGCATGTTTGCATTCTGATTATTCTTACCAAGCTAGTGAATCTTAAGTTTTCCCTTCTGTGGTTAGGCCTCTTTCTCTGTTACACATTTTATATATACACTTTGTTGCCTCTTTATTTCTCTACAATAAATTGTATTTAGCTTTATTTTTCTATTTTTCCTTCATTCTCTTCATACATCGAACTCTTGAAGATTCTTTTGCAATTACTTGCACCTTCGGTTATTGGATTATTCTGCCAATATAACAAATTCTACGCCTCAATCCCAAGCATTATCTGCTCAACTTTATATTCTGCTTTTCTAGTCAGATGCTTGATTTGCTTATATCACATCACCAAACTCAATTGCTTGATTCTTAATATCACATCGTTGTTTCAGGTGCTTTTAGGCTTGCTGAGTGTGTGGAATGTTTCATTCCTTGGATATCCAGCAAGAGTGAGTATATTATCATTCTGCTTCCCTCTGGGGTATCTGGTTGACTCATCATTACCATACTACTAAACATTTGATATTTCAGGCAATATTACCCTATTCTCAAGCACTGGAGAAGTTGGCACCTCATATTCAACAGGCATGTTACTCTTAACTTTCTTGCTTGTATGTTATTCTAGATGCCATACTTATGTCCTTTACAAAAATTTGATTGAAATCAGGTCAGTATGGAGAGTAATGGGAAAGGGGTGTCTATTGATGGTGTCCCTCTTCCTTACCAGACTGGTGAAATTGACTTTGGTGAACCAGGGACGAATGGCCAACACAGCTTTTACCAATTAATTCATCAGGTAGCATAAATTTCCAGTTCCAACACTTCATGTTTTTTTCCTGAAATTATACCCATTCTGTACTTGATTTAGGCAGGTAACATGTGTCAACTTCTTCTTGTTCAAGATTGTATTAACATTTACAGTTTGTTGACTACATTTTTATCTTAATATACCGTTCAACTTAATAAAAATGTAATTGTAGAAGCTTTATGTTGTTATTTTGTTGTTGTAGGTGTAGGGATTATGTCATTAAAATATCTCGTGCGAAAAGCGGCTGTAAGAAAAGCGCATTGCTCTTTTGCTTGAATTAAGAATCTTCGAGCATATTAATGATATAATCTGAAGAAGACCTACAAGGTTATTAGAAAATTCCATTTGCTTTCCTGTCCCACAAACTATAGTTTCGACATGCTATGTAATATCACGTGAATTAATTTAGGAAATTTGTGAGTCTTGTTATTAAGTGGTGCTTTGGTTCTTCATTTAATTTTTTTTTGGGATGTGGCTGTGGAAGGATGTCAATTTGGAGGTTCTAGGGTTGGTCGGTCATGACGGTCCAAAACTCTTGCTTACATCTCCATCTCTGCAAGAAGAGTAACCACCTCCCCCTCAAACAACCACCCCAAAAGGCAAGCTGAAAGAAGAAAGGGGTTCCAGGGGTGTTATTTGAGTGGAATTAGTTATTTGTTTTCTATTTGATGATGTTACCTCGTTTTATCAGTCTCCTTAACTTTATATATTTCAGCTTTATACTCTTTTAAGATATCATAAAAGGTACAAATCGAATGTTGCTTGGAATGCCATGCTTTTTTCTTGAATTATTTTTTGTTCTGATTGTTACTAGTAAAACAAGTGCTCATGTATCTACTCTTGGTATGTTTAATTTTTAACAAAATCTCACTTGAATATTGAACACCATCTTCCTGGAATTTTCAGGGTCGTGTTATTCCTTGTGATTTTATTGGTGTTGTTAAGAGTCAGCAACCTATTTACCTGAAAGGTATCAATTCCTTTTACTTTTATATTCTTGTTCTTCTTTTCCGTGTGGTCTGATGAGCGATATATAAAATGTAATCCTTGTGGTTGTGAAAGATAGTATAGAAAAGTTTATCATTTCCACAAGGATTGGTACAAATAACTATTCTTGTAGCTGAGGTGGTTATAAACCACGAGCATTGCAATGGAAATTAAACAACTTAAAGACTCATGAGATATTCGTGAAACGGGCAGTGGATGATAATTTACAATGAGACGAACTAGGGCAATCAACGAGATAGGTTAATCTCTAAGGATATACTCTTATTCAAGGTTCGCTTCTTGGTATTATTGAATCTTGCGAATTCAATAATTAATTAGATCATCCGCTGCTTACAGAGATTCTTCTTTAGAATTAACTTAGTTTTCATTAGATAAAATAATGAAACCATAACAAACTTGTGCAAGGTGATGAGATTTGTTCAAGGAAAACTTCATGCAGATGTTTTCTAACTTCAGTTCAGATTAATAATTTATAAGTACTTCCAATTACTTAGAAGAATTACTAAATATGAACCGAACCATACGATGTGAAGATGTCACACCCCAAACCCGGGGAGGCGCGATCGGCACCAGGTGGCTCACTTGACTGAGCGAACCGACTGAAACCACACAACTTCAAGACTCAAAACCACAGGAAATCTGGGCCGACAAGGCTACAACCGTCGAACATCTTCATACATCACTCCCTTGATACAATATGGGTGACATTAAGCATATCCGTCTATGTCCTATGAGAAAATTACTCCGTAGAAAAGAAGTACATTGCAAATAAGAATAAAAACCTAGAAAACATTACAACCAACTTCTCAATACAAACTATTGCATTTAATTGATCATTGATGGGAACTCTTCGATTCCTCGTGTCTCCAAGTGAGGAGCCTTCCTCTACATCTTCGTAGGTCAAAAGTCCTTCCAATGGTGCTTTCCATGTATTTATACCGTGTAGAAATGACCTTGTACAAAAATACCCTTAATGAACCAAAGCAGGATCGCACATGCCCAAAATTAGCCTAGCACGCCGTGCTAAGAGTAAAATACGGAGACTCTGATTTCAACAACAGATAGCCCAAATTGACCTTGCACAGCGTGCCACACGATGCTTGGCATGCAGTGCCAAGAGGGATTTCCCAAGACCATAATTTCTGCAGTTCTGATCCAAAATTGCCCTGGCACCTCGTGCCATACGGTGCTAGGGTAATTTTGGGTCTTCTATTTTTTCTTGTCAATTTTTTTCATGCACACTTAGTTCTCGACCCATGAGCTTGACTTTGGTTAATTTCCTTGAACTTCTATTCAGACTTGGAAGCTTCATTTCATCTGTTTTCGCTCCAAATTAGTTCTACTGGAGAACAAGTCCTACACAGTGAAACACACATATTAATTATGTAATGCTCAAATTCTAGCTCAAACACAATTAAAGTATTCAATTATAAGGTGAAAGGTATCTAACAAGCTACTTTTCTAGCCATATTTCATGGTCTCTCATTCCCATTTTACAGAGGAAGACAAAATAAAACATTGACACCTAGGTACAGTCTGCTGCTTATTCCATTTGCTTCCCTTCATCTAATTTTGGGCAAATCATTTTCAGATGAAGTGGTGAATAACCATGATGAGCTCATGTCGAACTTCTTTGCGCAGCCAGATGCCCTTGCTTATGGGAAGGCGAGACACTTTTTCTATTTTTTACAATATACCCACTGGCCACCACATACCTGTATAGTTAAAATTAGGAAATATATCTCATTCAATTGATTATCAGTATCATCTTTCTCCGCAGACACCAGAGCAGTTGCAAAAGGAGAATATTCCTGAGCATCTTGTTTCTCATAAGGTATTTGGTACATTCCTTATTTGATGATATTGTGCTATACTTAGAGGTCTATTCTTAAACTCCTCCAATATCTTGCAGACATTTTCTGGAAATCGACCTTCTCTAAGTATACTACTTCCATCATTGAATGCTTACAACATTGGACAGGTATGAGGTATTAGACATTAAAGTATTTTACAAGTGTTTCTGAGTTTTGAGTGACAGTATGTCCTATGGGTTGAGTTTGTACAATTGTATAAGTGACCGGATGAAACTTAGTGCTATCTTTCTTGAACTGCATCAGTGATTTTCATATGAATTTTGTTTGTCACTAATGCAAGCTTCGTGCAATGGGCTGCCCATTTATTTATTTTTGAGTAGTAGAGCTTAGGGGGAAAGCGTGAGAAGGAATAGCTTACTGCATTTGAAAGAGACAGTGTGGTGATTCCTTTGAGGTCAATTGATATTACATTTTGCCAAATAAATTTCTTCCATGAAATTACCATATAAATTAATTAACTGAAAAGCTAATAACTTGCTACTTACAATGACCAATTGAATCTTGTACAAAGTTATCTTAATCCCTTTAAAAGTTCCATGTGAAGCTAGTCTATGTACATTCCTCCAATCTCTTCTCTTGCTTCTTTACAGTCAATAAATGACTTGATAGTACATGTCCCTTAGCTGGTATAAAGTCCCACGTTAGGACACAAGCCTTTCTAATTTGCTCCTATAGAAATAGATATAAATAAAGATGCAGAGGGAGAGATAGCTTGTTGCAAATCAAATTCAGAGCCACATTTCTGTTAGAAAACTAACTCACGATCCCCGATACTGGAATTATGCATCTCCTTTATCCAGAGATCTCTGCCGTAGTTCTTTGCAGTTGGAGAAGAGGCTAAAAGGGTGGAATAGATATACTAGTACTAACCAAATTAGCCTGTGAGAGGAGCTATATTTTAGACCACCTTTAATTATAATTTGACAGTTGATGAACTTGACAGTGTTTGCAAGTAGTAGTATTGCCTGTAGGATGGTGAGAGAATGCTCATTATATTTTCTCAGACATTTCTTTGTCATGCTTGATTAAAGGAGATTCCTGTTTGATTATGGTGTTTTCTCAAGATAATATCTTTCATCTTGACGTTTGTCTTCATTTCTGTGGCATGCTGCAAGTAGCGACAATTATCCTCGTGTAAAGACTCATGCCTCTTCTTGTGATCCCTAATCTCATCTTAACATCTTCCCTTTCTTTCAGTTACTGGCCATCTACGAGCACAGAGTTGCAGTCCAAGGCTTTGTATGGTGTATCAATTCTTTTGATCAGTGGGGTGTGGAGCTAGGAAAGGTACTTCTAAGAGAATGCTTTAAAATTGAGTAATTGAACATTCTATGATACTAATACAATACCGAGTTACCTTGTTTATTAATGTCCTCTGCAGTCTCTAGCGACTCAAGTTAGAAAGCAACTTCATGCATCTCGTAAGAAAGGAGAATCAGTTGAAGGCTTCAATTTCAGCACCAAAACGTTGATAACAAGATATCTCGAGGTATGACATGATTTCGTTAGACCAAAAGTGGAAAAACTTGAGTTTTCAAATCCTGGGTAACAAGGTTGCTTATGGTTTCCCAGCAAATTACCCAGATTGTTGCATGGAAGTTCTTCTTTCACTTTTGGAAATGCTACTTTAGAAAATGAGATTTGACATTTCCAAGCTTATCTGGAAAGGAAAAGAAAAGAAGAGAAAAGTTAAACTTTTTTGTTTTTGAAGTTAAACAGGCAACATTCAGACATGTTAACGTGTTTCAGTTCTTAGGCAAGACGAAACAATTTTCATCCAAAGAATCTTCAGATTGAAGTAATTTAATTCCTTCATGGGACACTGCATTGATTTCCCATTAAAACTTCCTCTGGCCTCTTTTGGTTAACTCTTTTATGCTTATTATTTCTATGTATTCTAGACTGCTTTCATGGGCATTGACCCCTGATTAATCGTGAGTTTGTAAAACATAACTCTCTCTATTTTCCCTGGCTTCTGGTGCCATGGGGCAAGTGTAAGAGTTCCATGTAAGTTAGCAACAATATGGTGGTGCTTCTGGTGCCATGGGGCAAGTGCAAGAGTTCCATGTAGGTTAGCAACAATATGGTGGTACACGCATATTGGATAGTGGTTCACATCACTTGCACGACTTAGTCTCAGAATAGAAGTCCGCTATTCTTAGGGGTCGCTTGGTATGGACCAAGGATGTCCCCCTGGGATCATAATTCCACATCACATATGGGATAGATTTATATTGTATCAGCCTAGAACACTGACCAAACACGGGATAAATGTAATTTTAAATTTTATACTGGGACTAGGACGAAAAGACCCATTAGTGCCTAAGCCTTGACAATCCACCAGAGGGTTCATTGCGTTTTTATGATAAGTAGTTTATTTCATAATTTTGATGTGCTATTGCATCCTTAACACTAGGAGACTATATTCATTGGAGGTTCACTGGAGTTTTTTTTTTTTTTTTTGGCAGGCAAGTGCTGATGTTCCTTCTGATCCTTCAACTCTTCTACCAAATATATGAGGAATGTTAAGAATGGGGTTTGATGACCACGGTTTAACGGAGGCCTCAACTTCACTACCAAGCAAAATGAACAAATTTTAATCAATCAGTTTTGAAGTTTACATAAAAAGATTTGGTGTTGTATGGTCACTCATCTTGGCAAACATATCGCTGTAGTTGTATCAATAAAATTCAAAGCATTTATTTGTGGTTTCATTTGTAAAAATAATGGTCTTTTAACTTGGAAGTCGGTGTCAGTTTGTGAAAGTGAACAAAGTATTAACCTGATTGTGAAAAAAATAATTTTCAATTGAAAACAGGTGCGAAAGTGAATTTCAAGTCTATTTTTGAATCTTCAACTTTCCATCGCAAATGTTAAACTTTTACTTCTTTTCCAAAAAACACAATTCAAATGCTAGCTCTCACCAGCATGGAACTTAGAATGCCAAATTGAATAACTTATAAAACCTCACGGAACGAGGGGAGTGAAGAAATATTCATTAGAACTGAAACCTAAAGGACATCAATGGCTTAGAAAAGGTGTAGGCAAATAAATTTGTAATGGGAAACCTCTAAAGAAAAGCAGGAGCCCAGGTACAATTTCAAATATGAAGTTAAAACAGACAATTTAAAGGAGTATCAACAGCCAAAAATGAGAGCTGGAATCACTTGGAGTTCACCGTTGCTTCTGTATCCTCTTGTCTCTAATGGGCAATTCAACAGGTTTCTGTGCTTCATGAGGATGTTCAGGACCTTTATACACCTTAAGATGTGTAAATAGTTGTCTACCAAGCTGCATAAACAGAAAATTGTATCATTTTAGAATGTGGAGTGGAGTATATAAAATGCAGAAATCTATCTTTTTTCTACTGATTGTAATCAGTGATTCAAGGCAAAGCAAGTGCAATCACCACGATCCAATAAATGACCTTGTCAATTTCTACCAGATGCATGAGAAGACACTGTTGCATAATTCACATCTGCCTAGTGTATACAATAGCCATACAGTTTAAGGGTAATACATACTCTTTTATGCACAGGCGTACGATCATTTGGTTTATATGTGTGTGTAGAGATAAATATTACACACAGAGAGACATATTGTAAGTTCCATGGATGCATTAATGGAGTCCCTAATAACTGATAAGTTATTATATGTAAATTGCCAACAGAAATATAATAGTAAAGCATGCATACTGACCCTCCCTTTGGGAAGCATGCCACGGACAGCATGCTCAATGATTCTTTCAGGAATTCTCTGTTGCAGTTGATCAAAAGTCTCTACTGTCATCCCACCTGGTCTGCCGGAGTGCCTCCTATAAAGTTTTTGGCTCCTCTTCTTCCCGGATACAGCAACCTTCTCAGCATTAATCTTTTGGTGTTCAAGTAAAAACAGAATTAAAATTGCAGACTAGCAAATAAAAGAGATCTAGTATTGAGGATATGGAACCTATAATTGACAAAGGATGGTTAGAGAAAAACACACTACTTACCACTATGACAAATGCGCCCATGTCAACACTTGGAGTGTATGTGGCCAGATTCTTCCCTCTCATATGTATGGCTATAGTTGATGCCATTCTTCCAAGAATTTTGTCACTGGCATCAATGATATACCAAGGTTTGTCAGTGTTCACATGGTCAGCAGCCTTGGGATACCATGTCTCGTTCCAAATGTCCTAGACGAAGAAACAAGAATTCAGTTATTTAATTCTCCATTCAATCAAGACAATGTTTTTTCCCCCTAAATTCGAGAATAAAAAGAAGTTTACAGGGCCATCGATTTCAGATTCTTCGAACATCCATCGCTGGTCAAGAGGAATATACGCAGCTTTGTCTTGGTAGCCAATTCGACTTGTCCGATTCTTCCTGGAAAGGGGTAGGGACGACGGCGCTGCCATGGACAAACCCAGAAATGGGGTTTTGTTAGACAAGGATTTTGGTGAAGGACAAGTCAACATTAATGAACTACAGTAGTGAACAGCCATTCTTCTTAGCTCTCTCTTCTTCTCTCTACTATTAAGCTCTATCTAAGTAGATAAGGGGAACAAACTCTAATATCTATTTATTTATTTATACAAATAAATAATAATAAAAGTATATTTAAATGCAAACAATATTAATAAAAATAGAGCTGTAATTATCTATTTTTTAAATTTATTTAAAAAATATTCCAAATCTACACTATTTCTCATAGTTAAAAGTAGTAAATCTCAATTTCTAAAGAGTTTCTTAAACTAATTAATTCCTTACCTAGCTATGCCAACTTTCAACTGTGACAAATCCCTATAGAAATTTACATGAACCTTCAACTAGTATCACACATAAACATTGTTGTAATTTTAATCATGTATAGAAAACATAATTTTTCACGAACCCTCGGCCCATCCTATCCACCCATATGGATTCCTCAATTCCCTATGGAGGGTTCCATAAAGGTTTCGCAAAAAATTCATCCAAAAGCCATATCATCAAAATATTCATGGACACACGAAAAAATTGAGAAAATTACCTAATTCTTGTAAATTGTGATTTGACATATGCAAATGTAAGAGTTAAAGATTAGGAGTTCATTTACAACCTGCAACCAACACTATAGATCCATCCTCAGTAGCATAGTCATTCAAACTTTAATTCCACCACATATTATTGGAGAAAATGATTTAAAACATTACAGAGGGGCATATAATTTCAAGCAAACTTGTCAGTAAGCTAAGTCTTCGAATAGCAACATCAAAACAACGTGTGATTCTGATAAAAACTCTATGAATCTAGACTATTACACTCCCCACTAATAAATAATAGAGATGATACTTGCAAAAAGTGCTACATTTAAAATTCGAAACTACAATAAACTATGAAGTGTATACAAAATCATGCAACAAGTCCTTGAAGCTTGGTTTGTCTTAGCATCATCATAATGTAAATAACTCTTTTTTTTTGTGATACTTATTCACTGAGTAGCTCTGCTGAGAGAGAATATTAAGAAGTGTTGCAAAAATGTTGACAGTTTAAAACATGTATCAAAGAACATTTTATGTTATTGATGCAATAATTAATTTGCAAATACAATTATTAATAATCTTTTGCATTGGGAAGAAAATAAGTATAATTTTTTTCACGTTAAATAGCGACCGGATATGATTTGTCGCTTGTCACGATTTTTTCTGTAGTGACACTATATATAATATTAGAACAAAAAATTACCTAAATACCTTGTGTGACAATTATTCTATACAAATAAAAATATAATAAGATAAAAAAGCAAAACAAATTAAGGAGTTGACCGAATAGATCTCGAAAAAACACCCATGATCAATTTTTTTTTTGCGTCAAACGGATATTCGAGGCAAAATTTACGATCGTTTGAAGTTTCACCGAATTAGAGATTGAAACTTGAAAAAGTAGTTGTAAATTGGTGAAACTTCAAACTGTCATAACTTTGGCCTCGGATGTCCTTTTCAAGCGATTTTTTTTGAATTTGGGTTTACCTTCTTCGGGGCTCATTTGACCTTGAAAATGGGCCGTTTTGGCCTTCAGGACACACTGGCTCAATAGCTAAGGTCTTAACGGACGTCCATGAAATTTTTTGGCAAAAATGACGTCGAAATTCTGGATCATCAAAAAATCCATGGACTAAGCACACAAAAATCGGCAAAATGGGGATTTACCTGCTCCGGGGCTCGTTTGACCTTGAAAATGGGTCGTTTTGGCCGTCAGGGCCAACTGGCTCCATAGCTAAGGTCTTAACGGACGCCCATGAAAATTTTTGGCAAAAATGACGTCGGAATTTCGGATCGCCAAAAAAGATGGTGAGCTATAGCACACCAAAATCAGCAAAATAGGGGCTTTACTTACTCTGGGGCTCGTTTGACCTTGAAAATGGGCCATTTTGGCCGTCAGGGCAAATTGGCTCCATAGCTAAGGTCTTAAAAGACGCCTATGAAAAATTTCGGCAAAAATGACGTCGGAATTTCGGATCGCCAAAAAAGATGGTGAGCTATAGCACACCAAAATCGGCAAAATGGGGGGTTTACCTGCTCTGGGGCTCGTTCGACCTTGAAAATGGGCCGTTTTGGCCGTAAGGGCCCATTGGCTCCATAGCTAAGGTCTTAACAGACGTCCATGAATTTTTTTTGCAAAAATGACGTCGGAATTTTGGATCACCAAAAAAGATGGTGAACTATAGCACACGAAAATAGGTAAAATGGGGGGTTTACCTGCTCCGAGGCTCGTTTAACCTTGAAAATGGGCCGTTTTGGATGTCAGGGCCAACTGCTCCATATCTAATGTCTTAATAGACGTCCATGAAATTTTTTGGCAAATATGACGTTGGAATTCTGGATCATCGAAAATCCATGGACAATAGCTCATGAAAATCAGCAAAATGGGGGGTTTACCTACTCCGGGGTTCGTTTGAACTTTAAAATAGGCCGTTTTGGCCGTCAGGGCCAACTGGCTCCATAACTAACGAATGTCCATGAATTTTTTTTACAAAAATGACGTTGGGATTCCGTATCACCAAAAAACCATGGACTATAGCACACAAAAATTGGCAAAATGGGAAGGGGGTTTACCTGCTCCAGACTCGTTTGACCTTGAAAAAGGGTTGTTTTGGCCGTCAGGGCCAACTGGCTCCATATCTAAGGTCTTAACAGTCGTCCATGAAATTTTTTGGCAAAAATAATGTCGGAATTTTGGACCACCAAAAAGACATAGACTATTATAGCACACAAAAATCGGTAAAATGGGGGGTTTACTTGCTCTGGGGCTTGTTTGACATTGAAAATGGGCCGTTTTGGCCGTCAGTGTCAACTGGCTCCATAGCTAAAGTCTTAACGGACGTCGATGAAAGATTTCGGCAAAATTGACGTCGGAATTACGGATCACCAAAAATGATGGTGAACTATAACACACGAAAATTGGCAAAATGGGGGGTTTGCCTGCTCCGGGGCTCGCTTGACCTTGAAAATGGGCCGTTTTGGCCATCATGGCAAACTGGCTCCATAGTTAAGGTCTTAACAGACATATATAAAAAATTTCGGCAAAATGACGTCGGAATCACCAAAAAATCATTCACTATAGTAGAAGAAAATAGGCAAAATAGCGGGCTTACCTGCTCTGGGGATTGTTTGACCTTGAAAGTGGGTTGTTTTGGCCGTCAGGGCCAACTGGCTCCATATCTAAGGTCTTAACGGACGTCCATGAATTATTTTAGCAAAAATGACGTTGGAATTCCGGATCACCAAAAAAGATGATGAACTATAGCACACGAAAATCGACAAAAATGATGTTGGAATTCCAGATCACCAAAAATCCATCGACTATAGCACACAAAAATCGGCAAAATGGGGGGTTTACCTACTCTGGGGCTCGTTTGACCTTGAAAATGAGCCGGTTTGGCTATTAGGGTCAACTGACTCCATAGCTAAGGTCTTAACAAACGTCCATGAAAAATTTAAGCAAAAATGACATCGGAATTCTAGATCACCAAAAATGATGGGACACTATAGCAAACGAAAGTCGGCAAAATGGGGGGTTTACCTGCTCTGGGGTTCGTTTGACCTTGAAAATAGGTCGTTTTGGCTGTTGATGTTTGCCGTAATCAATGACACAAGCTTCCAATTCAATGTGTCTACGATTGTGCAATAGTATAATAACCCAACCAAGGTTTGGGGTCGTTCCAAGGGAATGGTTTTGAGAATTAATAGAAAAATGAAATTGAGCTCTACCTAGTCGTAGCTAAAGATATTAACGAGTAAAAACATAGTAAGTTAAAGGGAGTGACACAAAAGTGTCAAATATCAAATGGGTTTTTTTGTCACAAGTAGTTAAAAATAGCAGAAATTAACAAGAAAATCAAGTATGGGGAAAGGTTCTTGGGGTGTGACCGCAATACAAGTTGAAATAAATCATTGGGTACATGCTTTCGATAGGAAATTTGCAAGATAATAGTGACTAGGCTAAGATTTAGATGGAAATAAGTTCCCTCTCGGACAACTTACCCTGTTTCAAATGGGTTCCTCTTGGACACCCATTTGCCGCATGAAGACCCGCCTACGCCTTACCCCATTCACTCTCTCGATATGAATGTTAGGATATGGGACTAGGGCTCAACCTCTCGGGCTGAACCTTATGTCGACCCACTCCTTAGGCCATTAGTCTAGTGGTCTTGGTTTCGCGACCTCTCTCTCTCGGGCAAGCCAAAAATAGATGGGTAGATTTGTATTACAACTACAAACCCATTAGATTAAACCACAACCACTAGGTGAAATCACCATTAAAATACATCTAAACCATCAACAAGCAAAACCCAACAAGAATATCAACCCATATTTGCTAAATCACACCCCAAGAATGGGGTTTTTAGCCACACCTCAAGAAATAACAAAATACACCTTGTAAATTAACCTGCTTCTGGGATTGTTTGACCTTGAAAATGGGCTATTTTGGCTGTCAGGGAGGCAAAATGGGGGATTTACCTTCTCCGAGGCTCGTTTGACCTTGTAAATGGGCCGTTTTGGCCGTGGTGACCAACTAGATCCGTAGCTGAGGTCTTAACATAGGTCCATGTAAATTTTTGGAAAAAATGACATCGAAATTTTGGGTCACCAAAAAATTTCGTGGACTATAGCACACGAAAATCGGCAAAATAGGGGGTTTACCAGCTCCGGCGCTCGTTTGACCTTGTAAATGGACTGTTTTGGCCGTGGTGACCAATTGAATCCATAACTGAGGTCTTAACAGAGGTTCATGTAAATATTAGGCAAAAATGACGTCGGAATTGCAGGTCACCATAAAATCTCGTGGACTATAGCATACGAAAATTGGTAAAATGGTGGGTTGACCTGCTCTGTGGCTCGTTTGACCTTGCAAATGGGCCAATTTTCCTATAGTGATCAACTGGCTCCATAATTAAGGTCTTAACGGAGGCCCATGTAATTTTTTGGCAAAAATGACGTCAGAATTCTGAGTCACCAAAAAATCTCGTGGATATAGCACACGAAAATTGGCAAAATGGGGGGTTTACCTTCTCCGGGGAATGTTTGACTTGTAAAGGGTCGTTTTGGAAGTGGTGACCAACTGGCTCCATATCTAACGTCTTAACGGAGGTCAATGTAAATTTTTGGAAAAAATGACGTTGGAATTCCGGGTCACCATAAAATCTCGTGGACTATAGCATATGAAAATTGGCAAAATGGGGAGTTTACATGTTCCGGGGCACGTTTGCCCTTGTAAATGGGTTGTTTATGCCATGGTGACAAACTGGATCCACAACTAACGTCTTAACGGAGGTCCATGAAATTTTTTGGCAAAAATGACGTCGACATTCCAGGTCACCATAAAATCCCGAGGACTATAACACACGAAAATTGGTAAAATAGGGGGTTTACCTTCTCCGGGGATCGTTTGACCTTGTAAATGGGCAGTTTTGGCCGTGGTGACCAACTGACTCCATAACTAAGGTCTTAACGGAGGTCCATGTAAATTTTTGGTAAAAATGACATCAGAATTTCGGGTCCCCAAAAAATCTCGTGGACTATAGCACACGAAAATTGGCAAAATGGTAGGTTTACCTGCTCCGGGGATTATTTGACCTTGTAAATGGGACGTTTTTGCCGTGGTGACCAATTGGCTCCATAGCTAAGGTCTTAACGGAGGTCCATGTAAATTTTTGGAAAAATGACGTCAGAATTTTGGGTCACCATAAAATCTCGTGGACTATAGCATGCGAAAATCGGCAAAATGGAGGGTTTACCTGCTCCGGGGCTCGTTTGACCCTGTAAATATGCCGTTTTTGCAATGGTGATCGGCTGGCTCCATCGCTAAGATCTTGACGGAGGTCCATGCAAATTTTTGGCAAAAATGACATTGGAATTCGGGTAATCAAAAAATCTCGTGGCCTATAGCAGGCGAAATTTGGCAAAATAGAGGGTCTACCTGCTCCGGGGATCGTTAGACCTTGTAAATGGGTCGTTTTGGCAGTGGTGACCAATTGGCTCCATAACTAAGGTCTTAACAGAGGTCCATGTAAATTTTTGGAAAAAATGACGTCGGGATTCTGTGTCACCATAAAATCCCATGGACTGTAGCCCACGAAAATCGGCAAAATGTGAAATTTACCTGCTCCAGGGATCGCTTGACCTTGTTAATGGGCAGTTTTGGCCGTGGTGACCAACTGGCTCCATAGATAAGGTCTTAACGGAGGTCCACGTAAATTTTTGGTAAAAATAACGTTGGAATTCCGAGACACCAAAAAATCCCGTGGACATAGCACATGGAAATAAAAAAAATAAGGGTTTACCTGCTCCGGGGCTCGTTTGACCTTCTAAATGGGCTGTTTTATCCGTGGCGACCAACTGACTCCATAGCTAAGGTTTTAACATAGGTCCATGTAATTTTTTGGAAAAAATGACGTCGAAATTCTGGGTCACCTTAAAATCTCGTGGAATATAGCACACGAAATCAGAAAAATGGGGGGTTTACCTGCTATGAGGCTCGTTTGACCTTGTTAATGGACAGTTTTGTTTGTAGTGACCAACTGGCTCCATAGCTATAGAACACGAAAATCGGCAAAATAGGAGGTTGACCTGATCCGGAGCCCGTTTGACCTTAAAAATAGGATGTTTTGAGGGTGAGGGCCAACTGGCTCCATAGCTAAGGTCTTAACGGACGTCCACGAAAATTTTTGGCAAAAATTACGCCAGAATTCCAGATCACCAAAAATTCCATGGACTATAGCACACGAAAATCAGCAAAATGAGGGGTTTACCTGCTCCGAGGCACGTTTGACCTTGAAAATTGGAAGTTTTGGCCGTGAGGGCTAACTGAATCCATAGCTAAGGTCTTAACGGACATCCATGAAAGATTTTGGCAAAAATGAGGTCGAAATTCCAGATAACCAAAAAGTCCATGGACTATAGCACACGAAAATTGGCAAAATAGTGGGTTTACCTGCTCCGGGGATCGTTTGACCTCAAAAATGGGACGTTTTGGACGAGAGGGCCAACTGGCTCCGTAACTAAGGTCTTAACGTACGTCCACAAAAAATTTGGAAAAAATGAGGTCGAAATTCCAGATAACCAAAAAGTCAATGGACTATAGCACACGAAAATCTGCAAAATGGGGAGTTTACCTGCTCCAGGGATCGTTTGACCTTCAAAATGGGATGTTTTAGCTGTGAAGGCCAACTGGCTCCATAGCTAAGGTCTTAACGGACGTCCACAAAATATTTTGCCATAAATGTGGGCGGAATTCTAGATCACCAAAAAGTCCATGGACTATAGCACACGAAAATCGGCAAAATGGGGGTTTACCTACTCTGGGGTTCGTTTGACCTTCAAAATGGGACGATTTAGCCGTTAGGGCCAATTGGCTCCATAGCTAAGGTCTTAACGGACGTCCATGAAAAGTTTTGGCAAAAAGAGGTCGTAATTCCAGATCACCAAAAAGTCCATGGATTATAGCACACGAAAATCGTCAAAATGGGGGGTTTACCTTCTATAGGTATCGTTTGACCTTCAAAATGGGACATTTTGGCCGTGAGGGACAATTGGCTTCATAGTTAAGGTTTTAACGGACGTCCAAGAAAAATATTGGCAAAAATGAGGTCGGAATCCAGATCACCAAATAGTCCATGGACTATAGCACACGAAAATCAGGAAAATGGGGGGTCTACCTACTCTGGAGCTTGTTTGACCTTGAAAATGGGATTCTTTGGCCATGAGGGCTAACTATCTCCATAGCTAACGTCTTAACGGATGTCCACGAAAATTTTAAGTAGAAATGAGCTCGAAATAACAAATTACCAAAAAGTCCATGGACTATAGCACACGAAAATTGGCAAAATGGGGGGTTTACCTGCTCTTGGGCTCATTTGACCTTCAAAATGGGACGTTTTGGCCGTGAGGTCCAATTGGCTCCATAACTAAGGTCTTAATAGATGTCCACGAAAATTTTTGTCAAAAATGAGGTCGGAATCCAGATCACCAAAAAGTCCATGAACGCACACGAAAATCGGCAAAATGGGGGGCTTACCTGATCCGAGGGTCATTTGACTTTGAAAATGGGACGTTTTAGCCTTGAGGGACAACTGGCTCCATAGCTAAGATCTTAATAGACGTCCACAAAAATTTTTGGCAAAAATTCGGTCGGAATTCCAGATCACCAAAAAGTCCATGGACTATAGCATACGAAAATTGGCATAATGGTGGGTTTAACTGCTCTGGGGCTCGTTTGACCTTTAAAATGGGATTTTTTGGCCGTGAGGGATAACTGATTCAATAGCTAAATTCTTAACGGACGTCCACGAAAATTTTTAGCAAAAATGAGCTCGGAATGCTAGATCAACAAAAAGTCCATGGACTAAAGCACACGAAAATCGGCAAAATGCAGAATTTACCTTATCCGGGGCCCGTTTGACTTTGAAAATGGGATGTTTTGGTTGTTAGGGCCAACTGGTTCCATAGCTACGGTCTTAATGGACGTCCACAAAATTTTTTGGCAAAAATGAGGTCGTAATTCCAGATCACCAAAAAGTCCATGAACTATAGCACACGAAAATCGGTAAAATGAGGGGTTTACCTGTTTTGGGGTTAGTTTGACTTTCAAAATGGGACATTTTGGCCGTGAATGCTAACTAGCTCCATAGCTAAGATCTTAACGGACGTCCACGAAAAAGTTTGGTAAAAATGAGGTCGGAATCCAGATCACCAAAAAGTCCATGGATTATAGCACACGAAAATTGGCAGAATGGGGGGTTTACCTGCTCCGGGGTTCGTTTGACCTTGAAACTGAGATGTTTTGGCCGTGAGGTTCAATTGGCTTCATAGCTAAGGTCGTAATGGATGTCCATGAAAATTTTGGCAAAAATGAGGCCAGAATTTCAGATCTCCAAAAAACATAGTGAACTATAGCACACGAAAATTGGTAAAATGGGGGGTTTACTTTTTCCGGAGGTCGTTTAACCTTGAAAATGGTATGTTTTGGCCGTGAGGGCCAACTGGCTACTTAGGTAAGGTCTTAACGGATGTCCACAAAAATTTTTGGCAAAAATAAGGTCGGAAGTCCAGATCACCAGAAAAAATGGTGAACTATAGCACATGAATATCGGTAAAATGGGGGGTTTACCTTCTCCGGGTGTCTTTTGACTTAGAAAAAAGGTCGTTTTGGCCGTAAGGGTCAACTGGATCCATAGCAAAGGTCTTAATGGATGTCCATAAAAATTTTTGGCAAAAATGAGGTCGGAATTCTAGATCACCAAAAAGTCCCCAGACTATAGCACACGAAAATCAGAAAAATGGGGGGTTTACCTGCTCTGGGATCGTTTGACCTTCAAAATGGGATGTTTTGTCCATGAGGGCTAATTGGCTCCATTGATAAGGTCTAAACGGCCGTCCACGAAAAATTTTGGCAAAAATGAGGTCAGAATTTAAGATCACCAAAAATTCCATGGACTATAGCACATGAAAATCAGCAAAATGGGGGGTTTACCTGCACTGGGGCTCGTTTGACCTTCAAAATGGGACGTTTTGGCTGTGAGGGCCAATTGGCTCCACATCTATGGTTTTAACGGATGTCCACGAAAAATTTTGGCAAAAATTAGGTCGAAATTCCAGATAACCAAAAAGTTCATGGACTATAGCACATGAAAATCTGCAAAATGGAGGGTTTACCTGCTCTGGGCCTGTTTGACCTTCAAAATGGGACGTTTTAACCATGAGGGCCAACTGCCTCCATAGCTAAAGACTTAACAGACGTCCACGAAAATTTTTGGCAAAAATGAGGTCAAAATTCCAGATAACCAAAAATTCGATGAAATATAGCACACGAAAATTGGCAAAATAGGGGGTTTACCTACTCTGTGGCTCGTTTGACCTTCAAAATGGAACATTTTGGGTGTGAGGGCTAACTGGCTCCATAGCTAAGGTTTTAACGGACGTCCACGAAAAATTTCGGCAAAAATGAGCTCGGAATTCTAGATCGCTAAAAAGTTCATGGACTATAGCACACGAAAATCAGCAAAATTGGGGGTTTACCTCCTCTGGGGCTCATTTGACCTTGAAAATGGGACGTTTTGGCCGTGAGGGTTAACTGGCTCCTTAGCTAAGGTTTTATAAGACTTCCACAAAATATTTTGGCAAAAATTATGTCGGAATTCTAGATCACCAAAAAGTTCATGGACTATAGCACACGAAAATCGGCAAAATGGGGGGTTTACCTGCTTTGGGCACATTTTATCTTCAAAATGGGATGTTTTTGTCATTAGGGCTATCTGTCTCCATAGCTAAGTCTTAACGGACGTCTACGAAAAATTTTGGCAAAAATTATGTCGGTATTTTAGATCACCAAAAAGTCCATTGATTATATCACACAAAAATTGGGAAAATGGGGTGTTTACTTGCTCTGGGGGTCGTTTTACCTTGAAAATGGGTCGTTTTGGATGGAAGGGCTAACTGGCTCAGTAGAAAAAGTCTTAACAGACGTCCACGAAAAATATAGATAAAAATGAGGTTGGAATTTATATCACCAAAAAGTCCATGGACTATCGCATATGAAAATTTTCAAAATGGGGGGTTTATGTGCTCCGGGGGTCGTTTGACCTTGAAAATGGGTCCTTTTTGATGTGAGGGTTAACTGGCTCTATAACTAAGGTCTAAACAGACGTCCACGAAATTTTTTAGTGAAAATGAGATCGGAATTTCAGATAACCAATATTCTATTGACTATAGCACATAAAAATCGGCAAAACGGGGTGTTTACCTGATCCGGGGGTTGTTTGACCTTGAAAATGGGACGTTTTGGCCATGAGGGTTAACTGGCTCCATAGCTAAGGTCTTAACGGACGTCCACAAAAACTTTTGGCAGAAATGAGGTCGGAAATCTAGATCATCAGAAACACCATGGACTATAGCACACGAAAGTCGGCAAAATGAGGGGTTTACCTGCTCTGGGGTACATTTGACCTTCAAAATGGGACGTTTTTCCCGTGTGGGCTAACTGGATCCATAGCTAAGGTCTTAACTGATGTCCATAAAAAATTTTGGCAAAATTATGTCGTATTTCCAGATCACCAAAAAGTCCATGGACTATAGCACACGAAAATCAGCAAAATAGGGTTTTACTTGCTCTGGGGCACATTTGACCTTCAAAATGGGCCGATTTGGCCATGAGGGCTAACTGGCTCCATACTTGAGGTCTTAACAGACGTCGACGAAAAATTTTGGCAAAAATTATGTCGAAATCCAGATCACCAAAAAGTCCATTGACTATAGCACACAAAAATCGGCCAAATGGGGTTTTTACCTGCTCCGGGGGTCGTTTGACCTTTAAAATAGGCATTTTAGCCGTGAGGGTTAACTGGCTCCATAGCTAAGATCTAAATGGACGTCCACGAAAATTTTTGGCAATAATGAGATCGGAATTCCAGATCACCAAAAATTCTATGAACTATAGCACACGAATATTGGCAAAATGAGGTGTTTACCTGATCCTGGGGTAGTTTTACCATGAAAATGGAACGTTTTGCCTGTGAGGCCTAACTGGATCCATAGCTAAGGTTTTAACGGACGTCTACGAAAACTTTTGGCAAAAATGAGGTCGGAAATCTAGATCACCAAAAATTCCATGGACTATAGCACACAAAAATCGGCAAAATGAGGGGTTCACCAGCTCTGGGGTACATTTGACCTTCAGAATGGGACGTTTTGGCCACGAGGGCTAACTGGCTCCATATCAAAGGTCTTAACAGACGTCCACGAAATATTTTGGCCAAATCTATGTTGTAATTCTAGATCAGCAAAAAGTCCATGGACTATAGATGAAGAAAATCTGCAAAATGGTGGTTTACTTGCTCTGAGGCACATTTGACCTTCAAAATGGGACGTTTTGGCCATGAGGGCTAACTGGCTTCATAGCTAAGGTCTTAACAAACGTCCACCAAAAATTTTAGCAAAAATTATGTCGGAATTCTAGATCACCTAAAAGTCCATGGACTATTATACTAGAAAATCGGCAAAATGAAGGGTTTACCTGCTCCGGGGGTCGTTTGACCTTCAAAATGGGTCGTTTTATCCTTGAGGGCTAACTGTCTCCATAGCTAAGGTCTTTACAGACGTCCACGAAAACTTTTGGCAAAAATCTGGTCGAAAATCTAGATCACCAAAAAGTCCATGTACTATAGCACACGAAAATCGGCAAAATGAAAGGTTTACCTGCTCTGGGGTACATTTGACCTTCAAAATTGCACGTTTGGGCCGTGAGGGTTAACTAGATCCATAACTAAGGTCTTAACGGACGTCCACGATAAATTTTGGGAAAAGTTATGTTGAATATCCAGAGCACCAAAAAGTCCGTGGACTATAGCACACGAAAATTGGTAAAATGGGGGGTGTACCTGCTCTGGGGCACATTTGACCTTCAAAATGGGACGTTTTTGCCGTGAGGGCTAACTGGCTCCATACCAAAATTCTTAACGGACGTCCACGAAAAATTTTGGCAAAAATTATTTTGGAATTCTAGATCACCAAAAAGTCCAGGGACTATAACACACGAAAATTGGCAAAATTAGGGGTTTATCTGCTCTGGGGCACATTTGACCTTAAAAATGGGACGTTTTGGTCATGAGGTCTAACTGGCTCCATAGCTAAGGTCTTAACAGATGTCAAGGAAAAATTTTGGAAAAAATTATGTTGGAATTCCAGATCACCAAAAAGTCTGTTGACGTTCATAAATTTTTTTGGCAAAAATGAAATCGGAATTTCAGATAACCAAAAATTCCATGAACAATAGCACACTAAAATTAGCAAAATGGGGTGTTTACCTGATCCTGGGGTCGTATTACCATGAAAATGGGACGTTTTGCCTGTGAGGGCAAACTGGCTCCATAGCTAAGGTTTTAACGGACGTCAACGATAACTTTTGGCAAAAATGAGGTCGGAAATCTAGATGACCAAAACTTCATGGACTATAGCACATGAAAATTGGCAAAATGAGGGGTTCACCTTCTCTGGGGTAACTTTGAACTTCAAAATGGGACCTTTTGGCCGTGAGGGCTAACTGGCTCCATAGCAAAGGTCATCACAGACGTCCACGAAATATTGTGGAAAAAATTATGTTGTAATACCAGATCACCAAAAAGTCCATGGACTATAGCACACGAAAATCGGCAAAATGGGAGGTTTACCTGCTCTGGGGCATAATTGACCTTCAAAATGGGACGTTTTGGCCATCAGGCCTAACTGGGTTCATAGCTAAAATCTTAACAGACGTCCACGAAAAATTTTGGAAAAAATTATGTCGGAATTTAAGATCACTAAAAAGTCCATGGATCATAGCACACGAAAATCGGCAAAATGAAGGGTTTACCTGCTCCGGAGGTCGTTTGACCTTCAAAATGGGTCGTTTTGTCCGTGAGGGCTAACTGGCTCCATAGTTAAGGTCTTAACAGACGTCGATGAAAACATTTGGCAAGAATCAGGTCAGAAATCTAGATCACCAAAAAGTCCATGGACTATAACACACGAAAATTGGCAAAATGAAAGGTTTACCTGCTCTGGGGTACATTTGACCTTCAAAATTGGACGTTTTGGCCGTGAGGGTTAACTAGATCCATAGCTAAGGTCTTAACGGACGTCCACGAAAAAGTTATGTTGGAATTCCAGAGCACCAAAAAGTACATGGACTATAGCACACGAAAATTGGCAAAATGGGGGGTGTACCTGCTCTGGGGCACATTTGACCTTCAAAATGGGACGTTTTTGCCGTGAGGGCTATCTGGGTCCATAACTAAAGTCTTAACGGATCCACGAAAAAATTTGGTAAAAATTATTTCAGAATTCCAGATCACCAAAAAGTTCATGGACTATAGCAGACGAAAATCGGCAAAATGTGGGGTTTATCTGCTCTTGGCACATTTGACCTTCAAAATGGGACGTTTTGGTCATGAGGGTTAACTAGCTTCATAGATAAGTTCTTAATAGACGCTTAGGAAAAAGTTTGGCAAAAATTATGTCGAAAATCCAGATCACCAAAAAGTCCATGGACTATAGCACACGAAAATCGGCAAAATGGGGTGTTTACCTGCTCTGGGGAACATTTGACCTTCAAAATGAGACCTTTTGGCCATGAGGGCTAACTGGCTATATAGCTAAGGTCTTAACAGACGTCCACAAAATTTTTTGGCGAAAATGAGATCGGTAATCTAGATCACCAAAAAGTCCATGGACTATAGCACCCGAAAATCGGCAAAATGGGGGGTTTAAATGCTTTGGGGCATAATTGACCTTCAAAATAGGACGTTTTGGCCATCATGCCTAACTGAATTCATAGCTAAGGTCTTAACAGACGTCCACGAAAAATTTTGGAAAAAATTATGTCGGAATTCAAGATCACCAAAAAGTCCATGGATTATAGCACACGAAAATTGGAAAAATGAGAGGTTTACCTGCTCCGGAGGTCGTTTGACCTTCAAAATGGGTCGTTTTGTCCGTGAGGGCTAACTGACTCCATAGTTAAGGTCTTAGCAGACGTCCATGAAAACTTTTGGCAAAAATCAGGTCGGAAATCTAGATCACCAAAAAGTCCATGGACTATAGCACACGAAAATCGGCAAAATAAAAGGTTTACCTGCTCTGGGGTACATTTGACCTTCAAAATTGGACGTTTTGGCCATTAGGGTTAGCTAGATCCATAGCTAAGGTCTTAACAGACGTCCACGAAAAAGTTTGGGAAAAGTTATGTTGGAATCCAGAGCACCAAAAAGTCCATAGACTATAGCACACGAAAATTGACAAAATGGGGGGTGTACCTGCTCTGAGGAATATTTGACCTTCAAAATGGGACGTTTTTGCCGTAAGGGCTATCTGGCTCCATACCGAAAGTCTTAACGGATCCACGAAAAATTTTGGTCAAAACTATTTTGGCATTCCATATCACCAAAACGTTCATGGACTATAGCAGACAAAAATCGGCAAAATGGGGGGTTTATCTGCTCTTGGGCAAATTTGACCTTCAAAATGGGACGTTTTGGTCATGAGGGTTATCTAGCTCCATAGCTAAGATCTTAACAGACGTCCAGGAAAATTTTTGGCAAAAATTATGTCGGAAATCCACATCACCAAAAAGTCCATAGACTATTGCACACGAAAATCGGCAAAATGGGGTGTTTACCTGCTCTGTGGAACATTTGACCTTCAAAATGAGACCTTTCGGCCATGAGGGCTAACTGGCTCTCTAGCTAAGGTCTTAACAGACGTCCACAGAAAATTTTGGCGAAAATGAGATCGGTAATCTAGATCACCAAAAAGTCCATGGAATATAGCACACAAAAATCGGCAAAATGGGGAGTTTATCTGCTCTGGGGCATATTTGACCTTCAAAATGGGACGTTTTGGCCATCAGGCCTAACTGGATTCATAGCTAAGGTCTTAACAGATTTCCACGAAAAATTTTGGAAAAAATTATGTCGGAATTCAAGATCACCAAAAAGTCCATGGATTATAGCACACGAAAATCGACAAAATGAGGGGTTTACCTGCTCCGTAGGTCGTTTGACCTTCAAAATGGGTCGTTTTGTCCGTGAGGGGTAACTGGCTCTATAGTTAAGGTCTTAACAGACATCCACGAAAACTTTTGGCAAAAATCAGGTCGTAAATCTAGATCACCAAAAAGTCCATGGACTGAAGCACACGAAAATCGGCAAAATGAAAGGTTTACCTGCTCTGGGGTACATTTGACCTTCAAAATTGACGTTTTGGCCGTGAGAGTTAACTAGATCCATAGCTAAGGTCTTAACGCACGTCTACAAAATATTTTTGGAAAAGTTATGTTGGAATTCCAGAGCACCAAAAAGTCCATTGACTATAGCACACGAAAATTGGCAATATGGGGGGTGTACCTGCTCTGGGGCACATTTGACCTTCAAAATGGGACGTTTTTGCCGTGGGGGATATTTGGCTCCATACCTAAAGTCTTAACGGATCCACGAAAAATTTTGGAAAAAATTATTTCAGAATTCCAGATCACCAAAAAGTTCATGGACTATAGCAGACGAAAATCGGCAAAATGGGGGGTTTATCTGCTCTTGGGCACATTTGATCTTCAAAATGGGACGTTTTGGTCATGAGGGTTAACTAGCTCCATAGCAAAGGTCGTAACAGACGTCCAGGAAAATTTTTGGCAAAAATTAAGTCGGAAATCCAGATCACCAAAAAGTCCATGCACTATAGCACACGAAATCGGCAAAATAGGGTGTTTACCAGCTCTGGGGAACATTTGTCCTTCGAAATGAAACCTTTTGGCCATGAAGGCTAACTGGCTCAATAGCTAAGGTCTTAACAAACGTTCACAGAAAATTTTGGCGAAAATGAGATCGGTAATTTATATCACCAAAAAGTCCATGGACTATAGCACACGAAAATCGGCAAAATGGGGAGTTTACTTGCTCTGGGGCATATTTGACCTTCAAAATGGGACGTTTTGGCCATCAGGCCTAACTGGATTCATAGCTAAGGTCTTAACAGACATCCACGAAAATTTTTGGAAAAAATTATGTCGAAATTCAAGATCACCAAAAAGTCCATGGATTATAGCACACGAAAATCGGCAAAATGAGGGATTTACTTACTCCTGAGGTCGTTTGACCTTCAAAATGGGTCGATTTTTCCATAAGGGCTAACTGGCTCCATAGTTAAGGTCTTAACAGACGTCAATGAAAACCTTTGGAAAAAATCAGGTCGTAAATCTAGATCACCAAAAAGTCCATGGACTATAGCACACGAAAATCGGCAAAATGAAAGGTTTACCTGCTCTGGGGTACATTTGACCTTCAAAAGTGGACGTTTTGGCCGTGAGGGTAAACTAGATCCATAGCTAAGGTCTTAACGAACGTCCACGAAAATTTTTGAGAAAAGTTATGTTGGAATTCCAGAGCTCCAAAAAGTCCATGGACTATAGCACACGAAAATTGGAAAAATAAAGGGTGTACCTTCTCTAGAGCACATTTGACCTTCAAAATGGGACGTTTTTGCCGTGAAGGCTAACTGGCTCCATACCTAAGGTCTTAACAGATCCACAAAAAATTTTGGTAAAAAGTATTTCGGAATTCCAGATCACCAAAAAGTTCATGGACTATAGCACACGAAAATCGGAAAATGGGAGGTTTACCTGCTCTGGGGCACATTTGACCTTTAAAATGGGTCGTTTTGGTCATGAGAGTTGACTAGGTCCATAGATAAGGTCTTAATAGACGTCCAGGAAAAATTTTGGCAAAAATTATGTCGGAAATACAGATCACCAAAAAGTCCATGCACAATAGCACACGAAAATCGGCAAAATGGGGTGTTTACCTGCTTTGGGGAACATTTGACCTTCAAAATGGGACCTTTTGGCCATGAGGGCTAACTGGCTCTATATCTAAGGTCTTAATAGACGTCCACAAAAATTTTTGGCGAAAATGAGATCAGAATTCCAGATCACCAAATTTCCGTGGACTATAGTACACGAAAATTGGCAAAATGCAGGGTTTACTTGATCCGGGGCCCGTTTGACCTTGAAAATGGGATGATTTGGCCGTGAGGGCTAACTGGTTCATAGCTAAGGTCTTAACGGATGTCCATGAAAATTTTTGGCAAAAATTATGTTTGACTTCCATATCACCGAAAATTCCATGGATTATAGCACACGAATATTGGCAAAATGAGGGGTTTACCTGCTCTGGAGGTCGTTTTACCTTGAAAATGGGTCGTTTTGTCCGTGAGTGCTAACTGGCTCCATAGTTAAGGTTTAACAGACGTCCACGAAAAGTTTTGGCAGTAATGAGGTCGTATTTCCAGATCACCAAAATGTTCATGGACTATAGCACACGAAACCTTTAAAATGGGGGGTTTTGGGCGTGAGGGCTTTATGGGTCCATAGTTAGGTCTTTAACGGAGGTCCATGATAATTTTGGTAAAAATGAGGTCGTACTTCTAATCACCAAAATGTCTCTGGAGTATAGCACATGAAAATCGGGAAAATTGGGTGTTTACCTTCTCTGGGGTACGTTTGACCTTCAAAATTGGACGTTTTGGTCGTGAGGGCTATCTGGCTCTATAGCTATGGTCTTAACGTATGTCCATGAAAACTTTTGGTAAAAATGAGTTCGGAATTCCAGGTCATCAAAATTTCGATGGACTATTGCACACGAAAATCGGCAAAATGGGGGGTTTACCTTCTCTGGGTTCGTTTGACCTTCAAAATGGGATGTTTTGGCCGTAAGGGCTATTGGCTCCATAGTTAGGGCCTTAACGGACGTCCACGAAAACTTTTGGTAAAACTGAGGTCGAAATTCTAGATCACGAGAAAGTCCATGGACTATAGCACACGAAAATCGGCAAAATGGGGGGTTTATTTTCTCTGGGGTACATTTGACCTTCAATATTGTAGTTTTGGCCGTGAGGGCCATATGGCTCCATAACTAAGGCCTTAACGGACGTCCACGAAAACTTTTGGAAAAAATAAGGTCGGAATTCCAGATCACTAAAAAGTCCATGGACTATAGCACACGAAAATCGGCAAAATGAGGGGTTTACCTAATCTGGGAAATATTTGACCTTCAAAATGGGACGTTTTGTCGTGAGCGCTATATGGCTTCATAGCTAAGGCCTAAACGGACGTCCACAAAAACTATTTGCAAAAATGCGGTCGGAATTCTAGATCACCAAAAAGTATATGGATTATAGCACACGAAAATCAGCAAAATGAGGGGTTTACCTGCTCTGGGGCACATTTGAACTTCAAAATAGGACGTTTTGGCCGTGAGGGCTATATGGCTCCCTAGCTAAGGCCTTAACGGACGTCCACGAAAACCTTTGGCAAAAATAAGGTCGGAATTCTAGATCACCTAAAAGTCCATGGACTATAGCACACGAAAATCGGCAATATGAGGGGTTTATTTGCTCTGGGGCACATTTGACCTTCAAAATGGGACGTTTTGGCCGTGAGGCTATATGGCTTCATAACTAAGGCTTTAACGGACGTCCACGAAAACTTTTGGAAAAAATGAGGTCGGAATTCTAGATCACCAAAAAGTCAATGGACTATAGCATATGAAAATCGGCAAATTAAAGAGTTTACCTGCTCTGGGGCACATTTGACCTTCAAAATGGGACGTTTTGGTAGTGAGGGCTATATGGCTCCATAGCTAAGACTTTAACGGACGTCCACGAAAACTTTTGGAAAAATTGAGGTCGGAATTTTAGATTATTAAAAAGTCAATGGACTATAGCACACGAAAATCGGCAAAATGAGGGGTTTACCTGCTCTAGGGAACATTTGAACTTCAAAAAGGGACGTTTTCGCCGTGAGGGCTATCTGGCTCCATAGATAAGGCCTTAACGGACGTCCACGAAAACGTTTGACAAAAATAATGTCGAAATTGTAGATTACCTAAAAGTCCATGGACTATAGCACACGAAAATCGATAATATGAGGGGTTTACATGCTCTAGGGTACATTTCACCTTTAAAATAGGATGTTTTGGCCGTGAGGGATATATGGCTCCATAGCTAAGGCGTTAACGAACGTCCACGAAAACTTTTAGAAAAAATAAGGTCGGAATTCTATATCACCAAAAAGTCAATGGATTATAGCACACGAAAATCGGCAAAATTAGGGGTTTACCTTCTCTGGGGCACATTTGACCTTCAAAATGGGACGTTTTGGCCGTGAGGGCTATATGGCTCCATAGCTAAGCACTTAACGGACGTCCACTAAAACTATTTGCAAAAATGAGGTCGGAATTCTAGATCATCAAAAGGTCCATCGATTATAGCACACAAAAATCGGCAAATCGAGGGTTTTACCTGCTCTTGGGCACATTTGAACTTCAAAATGGGACATTTTGGCCGTGAGGGCTAACTGGCTCCATAACTAAGGCCTTAACAGACATCCACGAAAAATTTTGGCAAAAATTATGTTGGAATCCAGATCACCAAAAAGTCCATGGACTATAGCATATGAAAATCGGCAAAATGGGGGGTTTACCTGCTCTAGAGTACATTTGACCTTCAAAATGGACGTTTTGGCAGTGAGGGCCAACTGCCTCCATAGCTAATCCCTTAACGGATTTCCACAAAAACTTTTGGAAAAAATGAGATCGAAATTCAAGATCACCAAAAAGTCCTTGAACTAGCATACGAAAATCGGCAATATGTGGGGTTTATCTGCTCTGGGCTCATTTGACCTTCAAAATTGCACGTTTTGGCCGTGAGGCCTATATGGCTCCATAGCTAAGGCCTTAACGGACGTCAATGAAAATGTTTTGCAAAAATAAGGTCGGAATTCTAGATCACCTAAACGTCCATGGACTATAGCACACGAAAATCGGCAATATAAGGGATTTACCTCCTTTTGGCACATTTAACCTTCAAAATGGGACATTATGGCGGTAAGGGATATATGGCTCCATAGCTAAGGCTTTAACGTACGTCCACGAAATCTTTCGGAAAAAATGAGGTCGGAATTCTAGATCACCAAAAAGTCAATGGACGATAGCACACGAAAATCGGCAAAATGAGGGGTTTACCTTCTTTGGGACACATTTGACCTTCAAAATGGGACGTTTGGGCCGTGAGGGCTATGTGGCTCTATAGCTAAGCTTTTAACAGACGTCCACGAAAACTTTTGCTGAAAGTGAGGTCGGAATTCTAGATCAACAAAAAGTCCATAGACTATAGCACACGAAAATCGGCAAAAATGAGCGGTTTACTTGCTTTGGAGTACAGTTAAACTTCAAAATGGGACGTTTTGGCCTTTAGGGCTAACTGGCTCTATAACTAAGATCTTAATGGACGTCCATGAAAACTTTTGGCAAAAATGAGGTCGGAATTCTAGATCACCGAAAAATTTATGGACTATAGCACACGAAAATCGGCAAAATGAGGAATTTACCTGCTCTGGGGCACATTTGTCTTTCAAAATGAGAAGTTTTGGCCGTGAGGGCTAACTGGCTCAATAGCTAATGTGTTAAAGGACGTCCACGGAAAATTTTGGCAAAAATGATGTCGGAATTCCAGATCACCAAAAACTCCATGGGCTATAACACACGAAAATCGGCAAAATGGGGGTTTACCGCTCTGATGCACATTTGACCTTTAAAATTGGACTTTTTGGCCATGAGGGCTAACTGGCTCTATAACTAAGGCCTTAATAGACGTCCATGGAAACTTTTGGCAAAAATAAGGTCGGAATTCTAGATCACCAAAAAGTCCATGGACTATAGCACACGAAAATCGGCAAAATGAGGGGTTTACCTGCTCTGGGGAACATTTGACCTTCAAAATAGGATGTTTTGGCCGTGAGGGCTAACTGGCTCAATAGCTAAGGTCTTAAAGGACGTCCACGGAAAATTTTGGCAAAAATGATGTCGGAATTCCAGATCACCAAAAAGTCCATGGACTATACCACACGAAAATAGGCAAAATGAGGGGTTTACCTGCTCTGGAGTACATTTGTACTTTAAAATGGGACGTTTTGGCCGTGAGGGCTAACTGGCTCCATAACTAAGGCCTTAACAGACGTCCACGAAAACTTTTGGGTAAAATAAGGTCGGAATTCTAGATCACCAAAAAGTCCATGGACTATACCACACGAAAATCAGCAAAATGACGGGTTTACCTGCACTGTGGCACATTTGACCACCAAAATGGGAAGTTTTGGCCGTGAGGGATAACTGGCTCAATAGCAAAGGTTTTAAAGGACGTCCACGAAATTTTTTTGCAAAAATGATGTCGGATTTCCAGATCACCAAAAAGTTTATGAGCTATAACACACGAAAATCGGTAAAATGGGGGTTTAAATGCTCTAAGGCACATTTGACCTTCAAAATGGGACGTTTTGGCCGTGAGGGCTAATTGGCTCCATAAGTAACAGACGTACACGGAAAATTATGGCAAAAATTAGGTCGGAATTCCAGATCACCAAAAAGTCCATGGACTATAGCACACGAAAATCGACAAAATGAGGGGTTTATCTGCTCTGGAGTACATTTGAACTTTAAAATGGGACGTTTTGGCCGTGAGGGCTAACTGGCTCCATAACTAAGGCTTTAACAGACGTCCACAAAAACTTTTGCTAAAAGTGAGGTCGAGATTCTAGATCACCAAAAATTTCATGGACTATAGCACACGAAAATTGGCAAAATGAGGGGATTACCTGCTCTGGAGTACATTTGACCTTCAAAATGGGACGTTTTGGCCGTGAGGGCTAACTGGCTCCATAACTAAGGCCTTATTAGACGTCCATTAAAACTTTTGGCAAAAATGATGTCGATATTCTAGATCATCAAAAAGTCCATAGACTATAGCACACGAAAATTGGAAAAATGAGGGGTTGACTTGTTCTGGAGAACATTTGACCTTCAAAATGGGACGTTCTGGCTGTGAGCGAAATATGGCTCCATAGCTAAGGCCTTAACGGACGTCCACGAAAACTATTTGAAAAAATGAGGTCGGAATTGAAGATCATCAAAAAGTCCATGGACTATAGCACACGAAAATCGGCAAAATTAGGGGTTTACATGCTCTGGGGAACATTTGAGCTTCAAAATAGGACGTTTTGGCCGTGAGGGCTATATGGCTACATAGCTAAGGCCTTAAAGGACGTCCAAGAAAACTTTTGGGCAAAATAAGGTCGGAATTCTAGATTACCTAAAAGTCCATAGACTATAGCACACGAAAATCGGCAATATGAGGGGTTTACCTGCTCTGGAGCACATTTGACCTTCAAAATGGGACGTTTTGGTCGTGAGGGCTATATGGCTCCATAGCTAAGGCTTTAACGGACGTCCACGAAAACTTTTGGAAAAAATGAGGTCGAAATTCAGATCACCATAAAGTCAATGGACTATAGCACACGAAAATCGGCAAAATGAGGGGTTTACTTTCTCTGGGGCACATTTGACCTTCAAAATGGGACGTTTTTGCCGTGAGGGCTATATGGCTCCATAGTTAAGGCCTTAACAGACGTCCATGAAACATTTTGGCAAAAATAAGATCGGAATTCCAGATCACCAAAAAGTCCATGGACTATAGCACACGAAAATCGGTAAAATGAGGGGTTTACCTGCTCTGGGGCACATTTGACCTTCAAAATGGGACGTTTGGGCCGTGAGGGCTATATGGCTCCATAGCTAACGCCTTAACAGACGTCCACAAAAACTATTTGCAAAAATGAGGTTGGAATTTGTATCACCAAAAAGTCCATGGACTATAGCACATGAAAATCGGCAAAATGAGGGGTTTACATGCTCTGGGGCACATTTGAACTTCAAAATA
>JAJOOH010021743.1:0-36164 GCA_029582605.1 Solanum gracilifrons | reverse complement strand
TATATATATATATATATATATATATACCAAAAAATGACAAAGATTATTTTTTCAACGTATATTATTTTTTTACTAGTTCTGATAAATTTCTAAAAATAACATGAAAGGCAAGATATGATTTCATTTAATAACTCTCTTTTGTTTATTGATACATGGTAAACTCAAATAATTAATGTTGTATATATTTATTAATTAATTGATGATATTTTCAATAATTAAATTTTATGAATAAAATATTTTTCTTAACTGCACTAGAATTTAACATATAAAAACTTAACTCCACTAAAAATTTATACTAATACTGAATTTTTGCTAACTTAATTATCTAAATGTGAAGTAATTATGTCAAGAAATTTTATTGGCCAGACGGGCAACATATATGGGTCATAGCCACCCACCTGCAGCGGACACACTTTGATTCCCTACCGGGGTTGTAGAAGCTCTGACAACAATTTGAAGGATCATATTTTATTTATAAACTCAAATGTTCTTGAATCTAACTTGAAGTTCTATCTATTTCGTATGTTTTGCATGTTTCTATCTATCGAAATTACTAGCAACATCCTTATTTATAAAAGTATGAGACCAAATTAAACTAGGACTAGAAAACCTTTTCCTGTACAAACTAGGACAAACAAATCCTAACTAGACTTTAATTAAATAAGTACAGAAATTAACAAATTCTAATCAACTAAGTATTCCTACTCCAACTTTAAATTATTATTCCACATATCTACATATTACAAAGACAGAATGGCCGAAAAATTCTTATACTTGTTCAGATTTGACATTCCCATGCACTCTGTGAAATATCATCTAAACACCTAACTAATCAGAAGAAATATTTTAAACTCCTCGACGTTTGTGTGTTCCTCACTATGACTAATGATATTACTTTTTTTTTTATCTTCAATTATACTAAGATCATTCACAAATATATTTCTTTCGGAAAACTTAATCTGATCGGGATATAAATATTAAAAGGTTATCTTGAAAGGAAATATCTTTTGAATGAACTCAATTTCTTCAAATTTCGAAGAATCGTACAGCACAAAGGTGACATTTTGATCTTCTCATAAGCAAGTAAGTTCAAAATGTTGCCTAATGAATCATCATTTTGTTTAGGCATAATGCATAAAAGTGTCATTTAACTTAGCTTTATTTGGTATTTATGCCCTTCCATTTTGGGTGTATACAAGTAGATACACACGTCTTATAGATTATATATAAATATTCTTGGAATAATTTTTTTTCACTTATCGCAAACTAGAAAATAAATAAGAACCCTATTTATTTGCCAACAAAACATAGTCCACTTTGTTATTTCCTTGAGAGAACGATTGTTTGTAAAAGTTAGTAGCATGTTTGCCTCAATCCAATTATCATGTCAAGATTATGTGGATATCAAGGAATTTGACTATTGAATAGAAGTATCTTTCATTCGAGTGTTTCTTTCAGTCTATTTGAAATAGAAAATTCATGTATTTTTCCTCACTCCTTATCAAATTGTCTATATCTAGATTTGGCATACACAATTGAAATAAACAAAGTTTGATTGAATCGTATGTATTATAATCTATCAAATATAGAACAACTAAGATCATGTATTGAAAAATTCCAATCTTATTTGATAGAACAATACAAAGTAAGTTCTTATAAGAAATTCATCAAATACTCGGGGCACAATTACTTTTACTTAAAAATCCTATAAAACATGAAAAACAAAGGTTCGGATATTCAAAATCTACCAAGGTCTCTCCCTCCTTTCTTTACCACCACTATTTGCACTGGATCTATGACCCTCATCATATTCCATGACATCACCAAAATCACCATTACTAACTTCGACACCAACGCCGCCACAATATGTTGAATCTATGAACATTTCAGTTACCTATGCCAACACAAATTTAGGTTGTTCTTATTATAGTTGTTGCCTTTCTGTTTCTTTGTTGTGGACTCCCTCTTTCAGATGGAATATTCTCCTTTTCTTTTCTGGAGCGCTTTACAACAACTTTAACCTTTGGATTAACAAAGAAAACTTAGTAAGAAAAACTAAATTATCTTGGCGTCTCAACATGACGATAAAAGTTAGTGTAATGTGTTAGTAGGTCATAATGGAAATCACTTCTTGTAACAATATTGGTAGATTTATATTAGGACCCTATTCCGTTTAAATAAGTTACACTTGGTATAGACTTTAAATATTTATTATGACTTGCGAGGATGGGTAATACGTACCTCGAGGTAATTAGATGTGTATTAGAAAAGAAAATAAAAAAGTAGAGAGTTAATATCTTAAGAATTGATCAAAGTCAACATTTGGGGTAAACGAGCTTAGAATCGAGGTTTGAAAGTCCATATACATTTGAAGGGTGATTTATGATTTGAGTGGATAGTTTGAACAAGTCCTAATGAAACCAACAGAGATTCATAAGCTTAAGATGCAAACTAGTAAAAGTGAAGATTAAGAGATCATCACAATCAAATATGTGCCCAAAAACCTCAACTTGGTATTTGAGCATCCCAACAAGTTCGTAGGGCATTTTGGTGAAATTTGCAAATTTGATTTTTATCTTGATAGATTTGTGCACTTAACCAGATAATAGGCACCTGATTTTTGTGAACTTTGAGGTTTCAAGCGTGGGTGTCTTAATCTGGAAGAGGTGATAAGATTTTTTTACTTTAGGGTCACAAGGGTTCTTGTGCGATTGCATACGTGAAAATGCTGGGCAGAGCATTGTGATCAAGAGGGGTGAGGTCCGCGACTGCAAAGGAAAATGAATACGGGGTTTGTGGGGTATCCGATGATGTAAAGAATCAACAATCTCTCTACTTTCGTAAGGTAGGGGTAAGACTGTCTACACACCATACACATCATTCTAGTTAGACTCCACTTATTGAATTAATTACACTGAGTTCGTTATCATTACTGTTATTGTTACAAGAAAAGTCCCGAGGTTAGAATCTATCTAACTAACAATCCTATTTATAAATAACTAGGTAATGTGCCTGTGCTTCGCACGATCATAAATAATTGCATTAAATTATGGAATAATCCTTTACTAATATTTGAATATTAATAATATTTAGGAGATAGGATCTTCAAAAAAATAATATTAAGATTATTCGAACATGAACTAGAATACTCTACCTTTTCACAGTAACTCTATCTCGTTTCATACCTTTCTTATAGATTTATCATTCAAATAGTATATGTGTGACATTATCTAAAGACATAAAATGATACAATTTATCCAAACATTGTATTCATTAAAACAATGCAGTACCATACAATACAATACATTATGAAACAATACATAACAATCATCCTATAATATAGCAAAAATAGAACAATTAAGATCATCTTTCCAAAAAAGAGAAATCTTACTGATAGAACAAAACTTAAAGTGATTTTTATCATGAAATTCATCAAACACTTAGGGAACAAATAGTTTTAACTAACAAAACTAAATTATTGTCTGAAAACATGAAAAACCAATGTTAGGATATTTAAATTCTATGAGTATCATGTCTGCGGCATCTCACTCCTTCGTTGCTGCCACCATTTGCACCATTACTAGATCTGTCGTCGTCGCCAACTAGACCTCCCACAATTTGTTAAACCTTGTGATGCCAAAGCAAATTTATGTTGTTCAAAAAATATTCTCGCTTGTATTTTTCCTTTGGTTTGAATAATATACTTATTTGGTCCTTTGTTCGAGGCTCTCCCTCCAAGATTGAAGATTCTATTTTTATTTTAAGGGAGGAATCTTATTTTGACATTCCAACATCCTTTCATTTTAAAATTATTAATCTTGTAAGAATACATAAAATATATATAAAAAAAATTTACGATAAAAAAAGCATACTGCAACTACATAATTAGTCAACAAATAGCTGATAGCTAACAAGTATTTTCTGATAATGTATTGTTAATCCATTATTAAATAAGATTATATAATGATAATTTTTTTTATTCAAATGATGAGATTCATCAATTTTTAATTCTTATATTTTCTATAATGGGTTTTTGTAAAAAACAATCGTTGTCTAATAGCTAATGTAACATTAACTTATCTTGTTTTTTAGTTTGACATCCCTGTTGTTCATTGCTTCACTGAGAAACTTTTTGACCTCCCTCTTGCAATAGTTTTTGCTTTTCTGTTTCTTTGTAGCAAACTTCCTTTTCAAGATGGAACGTTCTGCCTTTCATTTCATGGAGTACTTTTTAATAACCCTAACCTTTGGATTAATAATTTTTTTTAATAAGAATAATGGTAATGTCTTTGCATCTTAACATGACAATAAAAGTTAGTGTCATATATATATATATATATATATATTATATATATATGCGCAAGAAACTTAGTCAAACAAGCTATAGTAGTCCAACAAAATGCAAATAATGAAAGACCTTACCACTTTTACTTCAGTGATTTCTTGATCAACTTCAAGCTTTGATAAACCCCTGGATACATGTTTTCTTACCTCCACAATAGAACGATATTGGTTGCTCTTATGATAGTAATACTGCAATCTAACAATATTTTTGTTAAGAACTAACTATATATATATGATTGTACAAATTAAATTGCACACATTAAGAAGTAAATATATTACTAACTCTCATTTTCTTGATATATCATTTGTTAGAGATTATTGGTCCTTCATTAGGATAAAAACTACTTATATATAAAATTTTAAACAAAAAAAATAAATATAAATTTCAAATAATTTTGAATGTGATAGTATTGTTGTTATTTAGTAGTCCAATTTGAAATAAAAAAAATAAAGTTTAATTATTGTCTAACACACAAAACAAAAGTTCTGATTATTTTTTCCCAGGAAAAAGATAAGATAAAACAAGCGATAATATGATTAAATGAAGGATTCCCAATATTGGCAGGGATTAATAAATCCAAATTAGGAAGCATAATATAAAGAAAAGAAAATGTCATACATGCAGAGGCGGAGCTAGGTGGGGGTTCGTGGGTTTGGACGTACCCATTAGCTTATTCGTAGATCCTGTATTTGTACTAGAAAATTAATTAAATATATATGTGTATTAATTTGTGAACTCCTAACAAAATTGAATGACGGTTCTAAAGGAAATTTAGAACCCGCAAACTCTTAATCCTGGCTCCAAGAACATATACATTAGTAAAAATTATTTACCATGTCAAATGCTCCATTTTCACGTTGTCTCATTTCGGCTAACCATCCATGTAGCATCTCCTTGTATTTACGGTTAAGACGATCACTAATTAGTTCTTGTGCAGGATTTTTATTAACCGCTTGTGATATATTAATGGTGTAACAATTAACTTCACCTTTAGAAGGTTAAATTCAAAAGCTAACATTACAAATTACTGATCTTTTCTTCTTCTCATCAATCATATTTTTAGATACTCTCAAAGTAAAACTCAAGAATAATAGTTGAAAATTTTTGCTGCAGCGGATCACTCGACGCAGTTAGTCGAGATCACTGATACACTCGGCCATCCCCCTTTTGGTCGATTTCATCGCCTTCTTTCTTTAGCCTTCTGCCTCTTCGCGCTTTGAATCGTTGGCGATATGGTACTGCTTTCTGGAACTACTCGGTGACATGCCGAATTCTCCATTTTATCGCCAACTTGATCTTTCCCTTCAGGGCTTAGCACACTGGAACAAAAGGCGACTTTCAGGCCGATCGATGACTCACCAATTGGGATCGACGATCCCTAGGCCTTCATTTCTTCGTTCTTTTCAGACGCTTTGTTCCTTCTTGCCAATTAGTGTCCATGCTTTGCCTCAAACTCCAAATAATTAAAAATTAAGGATTTTCATCAGATAGTGAGACAAAATATGCATTTGAGGACACTAATTCTATCAAAATATTTCCCTAAATGAGTCCAATTTGTGGACTCATCAACACCCCCAACTTAAACTTTTGTTTGTCCTTAAGTAAAACTGAAGTTCAGCAGTACAAAAAGGATGTCTCAAATAGTGCTACACAAGACTCAATCATGATGTACACAACAAGACTCAATTTACTCATGTCAGGGTTAACTGTGTACCCAAAGATTCAAATTGTGACACACCATTACCAAAGATTCTCACGCTCGCAAAACTTGCTTCAAATGCAAGTTCAAGCTCAACAAAAGTATTTGAATGCCCTCACACAAAGGATGATTCCATACTCACACACAATGGTTTAATCATATAAAGCTTCGGAATCAAATGCAACGCTCACACTCAAAAAGAAGAACACTATGCATGCTTTCACCCATAGGTTTTCCCGTATTTTCCAATCGACATTTTTTTGAGCTCACTCAAGATCAAAAAGGTCTTTACAAGGCTTGTAATGGGGCTGAGTGCACAGATATGGTCCTTTAGGCTTAGTGACTTTCATCCTCATGAAATGTGGTGCTGACAACACTTTATTTCCTCTTCCTTCATCATTTTCTTTAGTGCTCATAAGTCATCCTATTATTCATTTCCCATGGATTGTTTGGGAACCTCATTCTTTTGTACTTTATTCCACAACATTTCTTTTTCATTCTTTTCTTTTCTTCTTCTCTTTTTTTCTTCTATGGAGGGTTCAATTTTTCTCACATCATGACTTAAAGGAGACTGTCTTTTCACTTCTTGACTTTCCCTTTTCTTTTCACCACACCCCCAACTTAGGCTTTTGGCCTAAGTTGGCTATTCAATCAGCCACAATTCAGGAGGATTAAGGGTAATGGGTCAAGAAAGGTAATGTTGTCATCGAGTTTCTTCCAAAGAAAGGTAAGGTTCAAGGGGTATTCTACAGAGGTTCACACACTCACAAGGTAGGACACAAAGAGGTATATGTCAAATTGGCTCACACTCTTCGAAGTTGCCTAAGATCATATCAAGAGATAGCCTTACTTAGTTGACCGGACCAACGGGGTAAATTCTAGGTGTTATCATGCAAGGTTAACAGTAAGCTCTTCACACAAGGCATCGGCACTAAAGTCAAACAAGACTCCACACTTTCTCTACTGTGCAACGTTCATCGCAAGAGAATCAATTTGATACATGGCTAATCACAACGAGATCCAAAGAGTTCACATATTGTCTATGCAACTTCATTTGGTCTAATCATAGCCATACATTCATGTTCGTTTAATTATGAGCTCTATTCAAGTCATCGGTATTGATCAAAACCAAGACTTAAATTTGCTAAAGAACAACCACTATCAAGTACATACAAGAGGTGGCGAAAATTTAAAATTTTTCAGAGGGTCAAAATCATATGCAATTAAAATAAAAGGAGCCACAAGCTCAAACATCCACAGGAAGCAGTATACAACACAACAATATGATTCACAACCTAACAAGAATATAGCACACAAAGGTGGGCCACAACCCACAACAATTAAAAAAATTTGTCCTCAAGTGCAAATAACAAAATCCAAACGTGAAATAAGGTAAGACAGAGAGGGAGGTAAAGAGGGAATCATGTCTAAGCAGTCACTCCATCAGTCTGGGCATCAGTGCCCGATGCCTCACCCTGACCCTGGGCATTAGTGCCCGAGGTCACCTCAGGAGGAACAGCAATGTCAGCTTCACCAAGCTTTGTTGACTGTGAGTCCGCCAGAAAGACATGCACCGCCCTGTAGAATCCCCTGGCCAATGAAGGAATATTAGGGTCCAGGGTAATGGTTTTCCTAGAAGAAATGGGCCTTTTGCCCTTGACTTTCCCAGTAGTTGTGGGCAGTTTTGAAGATTTTCTGTTTGACGTAACTACATCCTCCTTTATCGCAATCCCTTTGGACTTTTCTTGAGCTGGCATTATTCTTTCAGCAACTTTAGATTTAGTCATGTCTGTAAAATCTCAAAGAGAAGTTAGAGAAACTCAAAAACAAAAGCACATCAGAATAATTTCACACAGACTCGCCAAACCATCGAGCTCGCCGAAGGGATTAGCTCTAAAATTGCAGCAAATAGGCAATGGGAAAACCACTCGACGTGTCGCCGTTACCTTTCGGCGAACAAGGACAAGCTCTCCAGAAGTTCTAGTGCACAAAGGTTAAGGGGTGTAGATAAAGGGCGAAAGAGAATACTTTTGGCGAGTCGCAGAATACTTTTGGAGACATCAAGCTTCTGGACGAAAGTTACAGAATCAATCATCAAATAAAGCACGAAATGAAAAGCGAGATGGGGACATTAGGCAAACCACCGAGTGGTTCGGCGAGCTCGACCCAGCTCGCTAAACAGCCCAACGTGCCTATTTTCAACCCAACTTCTCGAATTCAACCCTGCATCCCCCGAAATCAAAATCAAAGCATGCACCAATACAATTAAGGTAGGACCCGTAATATCAAAACACAACTCCTCAAATTTAATCCAGTTTAAGGTATGCAATTTTGGGAACTCAATAGTCACAACTACTCGAGCAAGATTATCAAATTGAATCATGCATGTAAAAAATCTAATCTTGTCAGGCAGGTTCAGAACACTTCAGAAAGATCAGCCTATTGCAAATAAGTATAAATTTTGATAAAATAAACTCGGGGCATAGAAAACCAACCTTTGGTGTCGACAAAAAGAAGATTGAAACGCTAGGCGGCAATGTAATCTAATCCCGAGCACAAATCAGAACTAATAATACTCTAAAAATGCAAGAAATATAGAAACTAGAGTGCAGGTGTGAGTTTGGGCAGATAAAAAGTGAGGGAGAGTGAATGAGTTCGCAACTTTTAAACCTTTCGCTTATAAAATTGTCCAGTTTGTGCCCAATCGGCGACATTAGTCGAGTTCGCCTATCCTCTCGGTGTTTCGCCAAGTGTTCACTTACCTCGCCGAGTTTTACAGAGACTCCAGTGAGTGTGAGGGTCCCAATGGCGGTTTCCATCATGATGTCGGCGATTCGCCAATAAATTTTGAGGCTCGCCGAGTGTGACAGACTTCAATTTGAAGATATCTTAAGTCAAAGGATAGATTAGGTTGGGGTCGCCGACCTCTTCGGTGACTCGCTGACTGGAACTATTGCTCACCACCCTGCACTTTTTCGAACACTTTCTGCACTTCAACCTGTACAAACAACACACCATTATTTTACCAAAACACAAGTAGAAAGCAATAAGGGGTTTTGGGTTGCCTCCCAAACAACGCCTTAGTTAACGTCGTGGCACGATGCAAGTCCTTACTCTCCATTATTGGGGTTGACCTTAGTATTGCTAGGTAACCCCATTTTCTTGATTAGGAAAAAATGAGGTGATTAATACTTCACAAAGTTCTGAAGCAACTGGATATCTGGAATTAGAACCAAACATTTGGTTCATCACTTTGACGTTCCCCTTCATCTCGTCCAGCACTCTGTCATGTTCACTTACTTTGTAAAGAATGATTGCGAGCATTCCTTCCACACGTTGGCCCTCATTGTCCTTAAATCTTGTTCGCTCATGAGGAGGGATGTATTTATCCTTCCTTCTATATTGGACTTCGATCTCCACTACATTTCTGGTCAACTCATTCATCTGAGTCATTAGTGCGGCCAGCATAAAGTCCTTCTCTACTCCTTGGTTTGTTTCAGCCATCCGATCAAGCAGGTGGGCTGCTTTCTCATAAGGCTGCTGTGTAATACCAACCGGAATGAGTTGGTCGGTAATTGCCTTGTTTTCAGGACCAAGATTTCTGTAGAAGAAGTCTAGGAGGACTATATCGAGAATTTAATGAATGGGGCATTGAATCAGAACCGATTTAAACCTTACCCATGCCTCATGAATCTGTTCACCTTCCAATTGTTTGAAGGTTAGAATGTGATCCATGTACATCATCCTTCTAATGGGAGGTGCTCCATTGGTTCACCATCTCTATCATGTATACTCATTATTCTGTCTCAACACACAAACTAGCAAGACAAAACAAAAAATTAAGTAAACTTCGACTAATAAGAACGAAAATCCTACTTAACTACAAATTCTCAAACAACACCACTCCCTAGAAGCGGCGCCATTTTGAAGTTTAAGGACGCAATTCACTAACACTAGTTCGGTTCAAGTGACATACGATCGCATGTAGTCATATAACCCAACCAAGGGTTGGGATCATTCCCACAGGGCGTGGTTTTGAGAATTAATAGAAAAAATAAATTTAGTTCTAATTAGACATAGCTAAAAACATACTAAATCAAAGGGGGTGACGCAGGAGACAATTATCAATGGGGGGTTTGTATTGTTTAACAACTAAAAAATGCAAAAATATAAGAAAACGAGATATGGAGATGGGATTCTTGGGATATAATAGGAATACGGGATAGACTAGACTATCGGGTACATGCTTTTGATAGTAAATTCATTGAGTATTTGTGACTAGGCTAGACTATAGTGGGGTAAATTCTCTCTCGGGCAACTCACCCCGAATCAACTCGATTTCTCTCGAACACCAAGTTGTCGCATTAAGCACAATCTCCGCCTTAGCCCATTCAGTCTCTCAATCTAAATGTGTGCGAGAAGGACTAGGATTCACTCTCTCAAGATGAACCCATGTCGACCCAATACCACCAGCTATCAATTTAGTAGTCTTAGTTTTAAGACCTTTTTCTCGAGCAAGCCAAAAACACTAAGATGAAATCGTATTTGCAACTACAATTCCATTAAGTTCGTACACAACTACTAAATGAAATCACATTTAAAAAACAAATAAACCATCAACGAACAAGACCCAATAGATAATCTAACCCATATTCATGAAATCACACCCCAAGAGTTGGGTTTTAGCTAGACATGTAAAAGAGATAAAAATCAATACCAATATCAGTTTCCATCAACTGGGTATGAAGAATTAAATCTTAAAACACATCAAGAGTGAAGAATATTAGAGGCCGACGTCCCATTTCTTGGAGTTGAAACCCTTTGAATCTTCAAGGTCTTAGAACAGAGTGTCCACAACCATTTAAACCTTGAAACTGAAAATATTCTAAGTCTGATTAATAACTATCTATGACTTGATTTTTTTTATACTAAGCTAACAATTTCAACAAGTATTTATAGTGTTTGTAAATTTTTGCTGCAGCGGATCACTCGACGCAGTTAGTCGGGATCGCCGATACATTCGGCGATCCGCCTTTTGGTCGATTTCATCGCCTTCTTGCTTTAGCCTTCAGCCTCTTTGCGCTTTTAGTCATTGGGAGATATGGTACTGCTTCGTGCAACTACTCGGCGACACGCCGACTGCTCAATTTCATAGCCAACTTGACCTTTCCCTTCAGGGCTCAGCACAATGGAACAAAAGGTGATCTCCAGACGGATCGAAGACTCGCCAACTGGGTTCGGCGATCGTTAGGCCTTCATTTCTTCGTTCTTTTCAGCCTCTTTGTTCCTTCTTGCCAAGTAGTGTCCATGATTGGCCTCAAACGCCTAATACCTAAAACTTAAGTATTTTATTGAGACAAAATATGCATTTGAGGACACTAATTCTATCAAAATATATCCCTAAATGAGTCCAATTTGTGGAATCATCAACCTACATGCCTGGGACTTGCTTCTCTTTCTTACAAAATCTCATCACCTCTTTCATGGGTGTCACTTTCAAGAAAACCCAATCATCTATTTCAAACTCTAAGTCCCTTCTACTTACATTTTGCATTGGACTTCTAACAACTCTGAGCTGTCTTTAGTATATTTCTAATGAGCAAAACTTTCTCTATAGCCTCATGAACCGAGTCTGGCCCAATCAAGGTTGCGTCACCTACTTCGAACCAACCAACCAAGGAACTACATCTACGCCCATATAATGCCTCATAATGGGCCATCTGAATACTGGAATGGAAGCTCTTATTATAAAAGAACTCTATGAGAAAAAGGTGATCATCCCAACTACCTCGAAATCAATCACGCAAGTTCTCAACATGTCCTCTAAGTTCTGAATGACACGCTTAACTTGACCATCCTCCTGTGGATGAAATGTTGTACTGAGATTTACTTGAGTACCAAGACCTTTCTAAAATGATTTCCAGAAATGAGAGGTAAATTGAGGACCTCTATCTGAGATGATAGAAAAAGGAAGCCCATGCAATCTGACTATCTCGCTAATGTAGTGTTTGGCGTAGTCTTGCGCTGAATCTGTAGTCTTGACAACCAAGAAGTGAGCTGACTTAGTGACCCTGTCCACTATCACCCAAATAGAGTCAAGTTGTCTATGAGCACGAGGTAACTCCATAGTAAAATCCTTATTTATCACTTCCCACTTCCACATAAGAATGCTAATATCTTGAATCACACATCCTGGATTCTGATGTTCTACCTTAACATGTTGATAGTTAGGACACTTAGCGAGAAATTCATCTATCTCTCTCTTCATGTTGTTCCACCAAAAGACTTCTCGTGGATCACGGTACATCTTAGTGACACCTGGATTAATAGAATATATGGAATTATGGGTTTCTATAAGGATCTGCTTCCTCAACTCACCCACATTAGGAACACATAAGTGACTCTGGTAACGAACCACATTATCTTCTTTATAGGAGAAAACCTCCACTCTTTTGATGAACTACACCTTTCAACTAAAGTAATATAGGTTCACTATCCTGTTTTTCCTTAACCTCAGCTACCAATGAAGATTCTGACCAATTTTTAACTATCACGCCACCATCTGAGGTGTCCATAAGGCAAACTCCTCAGCGACAAGCCGGTGAACATATTTGGCTAATTCTTTCTTCTATTCCTCAACATGTTCCACACTACCCATGGATACTCTATAGAGGGTGTCAGCTAATACATTGTCCTTACCCGGATGGTAGAGAACATTCATGTCATAGTCCTTGAGGAATTCAAGTCATCTCCTCTAAAGAAGATTCAACTCTTTCAGGGTGAACACATACTGGAGACTTTTATGATCTGTGAACACATCAACATGAACACCATACAAGTACTCTCTCCAAATCTTTAGGGAAATACTACGGGAGCAATCTCGAGGTCCTGAGTTAGGTAGTTCTTCTCGTGGACCTTAAGTTGTCTAGAACTAGTAGTCAACCTGGTCTTTAGTTCTGAGAGGCTTTTCTCACACTCATCTGACCACTGAAACTTGACCTTCTTCTGAGTCAACTTGGTCAATGGAGGAAGCTGTGGATGAAAATCCTTCAACAAACCTCCGGTAGTAACTGGCGAAACCTAAGAAACTTCTAATATCAGTCAAAGAGGTAGGTCTAGGCTAGCGCTATACTTCCTCAATTTTTATAGAATTCTCACAGATTCCTTCGCTAGATATTACATGACTGATAAGTCCGAGATTTGGACTCATTTAGGGTTTTGTTTATATAGGTTTCATGTCCTCAAATGCTTATTTTGTGCCAATAACTGATGTAAAACCCTTGATTTCCAGGTATATGGATTGAGGAACAAAGCAAGGACTCTAATTTGCAAAAAGAAACAATATGGGTTGAAAGAATGAAGAAAGGCAAGCCTAGTGATTGCCAAGTCCACTTGGCGAGTCGTCCAACGGCTTCTTGACCACCTAAAGTTCCAGTGTGCCAAGCCACGAAGGAAAGAACCAAGTTAGTGAAAGAAAAAAGCAGTCGGTGAATCCCCGCGTGGTTCTGCGATGCAACGTTGGATCGCCCAAAGTTACAGACCTCAAAGATGCTGAAGGCCAAGGCATAACGGTGATGGAAATGACCAAAAGGCGGATCACCAAGTGATTCAGCGAGCCCGACTTACTTCGCTGAGTAACTTTTCATAGTAAATTTTTGGCGACTATAAATACATTTTTGAACATTTAGTTTTAGTATCTAATATCATAATATCTGAATTATAGCTGATATTCTAATAACTGAGACAGTTTTCTCTAGTTTTTCTTAAGTTTTAAAGAATTGATGTTTCTCACTTCTAAGAACTGGGAAAGTTTTCTTCAAATTGGAACATTGTAAGTACGAAATCAATCTGACACAGTTGATGTAAACTCAATTTGGTAATGATTTTTATATTTTTATAATGTCTAGCAAAATCCCAATTCTTGGGGTGTGATTATGTGATTATGTGATTATTTAGTTTATGGGTATTGCTAATTGTTAGTTTAAATGCTATTTAGAAGTGAGTTCAATCATTAATTGTGTTTAATCTAAGAATTGTAGTTGCAAATGCAATTCTACCCTTGTGTTTTTGGCTTGCGAGAGAGAGAGGTTTTAAAACTAAGATTATTGATTGATGGTATGTGGGTATTGGGTTGACATGGGTTAAGCTCAAGAGAGTGAATCCTAAACCTAATTCAACATATTTAGCTCGAGAGAGTGAATGGACTAAGGTGTGGGCTGTTCTTATTTTGATTGCTTGTTGATATTCGAGAGAAATCAATTTGATTCGGGGTGAATTGTTCGAGAGAAAGTTTACCTCCTCTATAGTCTAGCTTACTCACTAATATTTAGCTATTTTCTAATAGTTGCAATTAACAATTTGTCTATATTAGGCTATAATCGAATCACATCCCAAGAACCAGTCTCATTATTATTATTTCGTATTGTTTGCCACTGTTCGTAGTTGATAATTTTAAACCAAAACCCCCTATTTGACATTCGTGTCACCCCCTAATTTAAATAATGTCTTTATTCAATAGTTTATATTCCTATGACTGATTTGATAATGTTCACACTTTACTATTGAATCTCAAACACGTACCACTCCTTATGGGATTCGACCCAACTCAATTAGTTAAGTTATATACTGATTAATGATCATTGATGCGTAGAATTAGATGAAGTTTCCTTGAAACATTGTTAATCAAAATGATGCCGCTGTCGAGGAGTGGTGTTGTTTGAGAATCTTTTGGTGAAGTTGATTTTTTTTCTTGTTAGTCATAGTTGAATCTACTTACTTTGAGTTTTGGTCTGTATGTTGCTTGTTTAGAACAGAAAAAAGGAGCATGTCCAGTAGCAACGGTAACCAAGTGGACCACCCTCCTTCCAAATGATGATTCTTAGGGATAACATCCTAAATTTTAGGCAATTGGAGGGTAGGTCAATCCATGAGTTGTGGCTCAGATTTAAGAGAATATTGTTGCAATGCCCAACTCATGAAATGTAAGATATAATGCTACTGGACTGCTTCTATAGAGGTCTAGGTAATGAGAACAGAGGATTGGCTGACCAACTTTCTTCGGGAGGTCTCACACGGCTATCCTATGCAATAGCAGCCCAACTCCTTGATCACATGACTAAGACCAACAAGGATACATAGAAGGACCAGGTCTTGGCCACAATGTTGACTCAGCTGGATCTCTTGGCAAGAAAGATCATGGAATTGGAAGACCGTATCAAAAGAAAGATAGGTGAATTCCCCCTCATCAGCAAAGAAAGTCCAAGGATTGTGAGGGTGGACAAGTAGAAGAGATACTCTCACTCATTCTCCACAAAATCGAAGCACATGAAAGAGTGTTGAAACAGATATAAGAGAATGTCTCAATGCTGAATCAGAGGACTGTTTCTCATTCCATATCTATTCAGCTACTTGAGACCAAAATTAGTCGTATGTTGTCTCGTCTCTACCCCAGACAAAAAGGGGAACTGCCTAGTGACACTAGGACAAACCCCATGAATCAATGTTAAGTGGGGACTTGAGTCATGCCATGACTGTAAGTAAAGCACTTCTTGGGAGGAAACCCAACATTTTATTGCTTTATTTTGTTTTTAGAATAACGTGTGTTGATTGTGCATGCGAAAGTGTGGAATGTGTTTGAAATATGCAGTTTGGCGAGCCAAAATTCCAGTTGACGACCCGTCGAAGAGGTCGGTGAGCCTGACTTGGACCACCGTTGGACTCAAGAAATTATGAAGTTGGAGTCTGTAAAACTCGGTGGACCTATGGACAAGTCGGCAAACCACCGAATAGGTCGGCTAGCTCGATTTTATCCGCCGTTTGGACCTCCAAGTTAATTGGAGGTCCTGTAAAGCTCGGTGAGGTAGGTAACCACTCAGAGTGTCGCCGAGTGGTTCAGCGAGATCGACTAATATAATTGAAAGGACGCGAACTGAATGGTTTTAAAAGGCCAAAGGTTTAAAAGTTCAAACTCTTTTATTCCCTCACTTTTTAACTTGATACAATCACACCTGCACTATAGTTTTCGACACTTTTGCATTTTTACAGCTTTCTAGTCGTTGAATCTGTGTTCGTAATTGGATACTTTTCCGCCTAGCTTTACAAATTCTCATATTCAGCATTAAAGGTTGGTTTTCCGAACCCCAAACTCGTATTTAGCAATTAAACTCATTTGCAATTGTATTGTTCTTATTGATGTGTGTTGGGTCTCTTTGAAATCGTAAATGTGTGCTTGTGTGTCTGTTTTCATTTCGATATTGTGCCTTGATTGCCTAAATTGTTAATTTCCCGAGTTTCATCCCTTGAAATTGATCATAAATTATTGGATTGTACTTAATTGTTGTTTGGTCTAATTGGGTGAAGTCTAAGAAACACAAATTGTGCTAAATGATGTGCTTTGCCTAGTGATTGAGCGTTGGATGTCATTCTTAAGGGCTAAAGTCATCAAATGACCAATTTTAGCCAAACCGAGGGAAGTCTAAGTACCCCGGTGGCATGGGTCTGAGTTTAATTTAATAAGTGTATGGTTTGATTTTGTTTTCGGGGGCTACTAGGTTGATTTTTTAAGTTGGGGTTGAAAATGGCATGTTGGGCAGTTTGGTGAGCTGGGTCGAGCTCGCCGAACCACTCAATGGTTCACAAAAGTCCCCCAAACCGCCTTTAATTTCATGCTTTTGTTTAGTGAAATTATGTAACTTTCAGCGAGAAGCTAGAATTCACCGAGTGCACTCGGCGACTCATCAAATGTCTTATTTGATTGGTCTTTCTACGCCGCTAACACCTAAAATATACTGTAATTTTTGGTGGGCTAATCTGTGCTCACCGAATGATGTTGGCGATTCACCAAAAGTCCTTTCCCATCACCGACATGCTATTTTTCATGAAAAAATTTTAGCCAATCCTTTCGGCAAGCCCGATTTAGCTCTCCAAAGTGATTCGATGACATGCGGATCAGTTCGGCTAGTCTGTTTGCAATATGATGTCTGCATTTTTCTAGAATCGTTACTAACATTTTCATATATGTGGTGCAGATATGGCTAGACCAAAAGTGGCAAGTAGAGACATGCTGCCCCGCAGAAGGGCGAAAGGAATCACAATAAATGAGGATGCAGTTGCATCCAGGGCAAAGGCAACCAAACATCCTACCACAGGTGGGAAGTGCAAAGGGAAAGGTAAGGCACCTGCTCCTGCTTTATCGGAGGTCAGCTCCGACAATGGAGGAATATATGGCACCCACCTCACCACTTCTGAGAGTGAGGGTGAGCACCAGGATCCTCAGTCTACCACTTCTAAGCCTGGGGATGATGAGCTACCGATGGCTCGAAGTGCTGAACTGCGCTCCAATAGGATGTATGATCCATCTAGAATAAGGGTGCCAAGGACTCATACCTCTCGTCCCGCTCCAGACCAGGTTTTGGTCCCTGTACCACCTGCACAGTCTATGAACAGACTGAAGACTGAGGGATTCAGGACCATCATTGAGGAAAAGAGGTTGTCTACTGATTGTGTGATAGATAGGTACCTAGATATTTGGAGCTTCTTGAAGTCCCACAAGTTCCAGATATTCACTAGACCCCATGGCCCTTATATTCTAAACTAGGTCCAAGAATTCTACACCGCCTATGGAGTGCTAATGCCACAAAGGAAGAAGTAGACTGCTAAATTCCAGTCGATTGATTATGTGGTAGTCAGGGGCAAGAAAGTGTGTTGTGTGACAGTACTACCATAAATGTTGTATTGGAATGAACTGACAACATTGCAGACGACTACCAATACAGGATCAAGACTAAGTCCTTGGAGAATATGAAAAGCTGGTTAGCTCCTCTCATATCTGATGGTGCTCCTAGGTGGATCGAAGCTGGAGTGGAAATTGAGAAGAAATACCTCAACGTGGCAGCAAGATGTTGGGTTGTCTTCATTAGTAGCACCATTACGCCATCACAGAACGAGTCCATCCTCTGCCATACAAAGGCGGCTTGTATAGGATCAATCATTGCAAGGAAGCGCATAAATTTGGGCATGATCATTGAACAAGAGATGACCATGAGGGCCAAGCAGTGCCAAACCTCTCTTCATTTTCCAGTGTTGATCACTGAGTTGTGAAGACGGAATCGATTGCCTTGGGATAAGAAGAAGGATGTGGAAGTGATTCCCACATCTTCTACCTATATCCGGCGCATTGAGGCGGAGTAATTGAAGAATGAGGCGGAGAAAAAGAAGGCAACCTTGGTGGATTCCTCCCCAGTTGTTGATACTGATACATTACCTACAAAGGAAGTATTGCCTACCCCGGCCCCTAGATCTTCATGTATATGTAGTGCTATTCCTTTTGTGACTCCCAGTTCCTCTACAACTCCTCTGCCTCTTAGGTCTACTGCTGTTGCTTCCTCACTTCTAGTCACCCAGGCTGCGATTCTACGGATGGGGCATCTCGCCCACTCTGCTGAGAGGCGTGTCTCTAGGCTTGAGGCCACCATTCCCTGGATGATTGAGAGGGACCTCACTACTGTTGTGACACCTCTTAGTGTGTCCATTGAGGATCTTGCGACAAGGATAGCGGTATGTGAGCGAGGTCAAGAGGCCAATAAGGAGGTGACGGCTCTAAAGGCCACTATTGCTGAGTTGAGGAGGCACGTGGACCAGTTGAAGTCAACAAATATGTCCATGATTTTTGGGACTGTGGAAATCCTAAACATGCTAGCAGATATGGATGTGCCTCAGGCTACCACCTAAACAAGAGGTAGGTACGGAAATACCTCATCTGTGGTATGGATGTGCCTCCGGCTACCACGTGAAAACCATTTGCATTCAAAACAAAGAACCAAAAACCATTTGCATTCAAAAAAGAAGGGTCCTGCATTGTGGATGTTTGAGTTTATAGCTCTTTGTTTTGAATGCAAATGGTTTTTGGTTCTTTGTTTTGAATGCATATGGTTTTTGATGGACCCTTCTTTTTTTACGAACCCTTCTAAAAAAATTTGCCACCTCTTGTGTGTGATTGAGGTTGTTCTTATGCAAATTTTAGAATTAGTCATGATCAATTCCAATGACTTTAATAGTTCTCCTAATCAAACAAAAATGAATGTGTGGCTATGATGAGGCCGGATAAAGTTGCATAGACAATGTGTGAACTTTGTGCATCTCGTTGTAACTAGCCGATTATCGAATGAGTGTTTTGTGATGAACATTGAACACTAGCGAAAGTGTGGAGTCTTGTTTGCTATTTGTGCCAATGCCTTGTGTGATGAGCTTACCGTGAACTTTGTGTGTTGACATCTAGAATTTGCCCTGTTGGTCCGGTTGACTATGTGATGCAAGCTCTTGAAATGATCTTAGGCAACAATTTTGAAGAGTAAAACAATTTGGTAATATACCTCTTTTGTGGCCAACCTTGCGAGTGTGTGAACTTTGATTGAACACCCTTTGAACCTTATCCATTTCTGGGAAGAAACTTGATGAAATTGTAACTCCTCTTTATCCATTCACCCATAATCCTCATGAAGTGTGGTTTGTTTGAATAGCCCACTTAGGCCAAAAGCCTAAGTTGGGGGTGTGGTGAAATGAGAGGGTAAATCAAGAAGTTCAAAGAACTCCCCTTTGATCCATGGACTTGAAAAAGATGGAACCCCTCTATACAAAAAAAAAAGAGAGAAAGAAAAAGAAAAAGAACGAAAAAGTTGTTAAATAAAGTTATGAAAGTTGCAAAAGATATGAGGTGTCCAATATTCCATGAGAATTGAATAATGGGTTGAATTTTGAGCATGAATAAAAATGTTGAAGGAAAGGGAAGAAAGTGATGTTCATACCACATTTCATGAGGATAGTAGCCAGTGAGCCTAAAATGACCATACCTTTACACTCAACCCCGTTACAAGCCTTGGAAAGACCTTTTTTATCTTGAGTGAGCTAAAGGGAATGTTGATTGGAAAATAAGGGAAAACTTATGGGTGAAGTCATGCATGTGCTCATCTTTGTGAGTGTGAGAGTTGTATGAGATTCCGGATCTATAAAGTGTAGAACAATTAAATGTGAATATGGAATTATCTTTGTTGTGAGGCCATTTGAGCACCTTTGTTGAGCTTGAACTTGCATTTGAAGCAAGTATTGTGAACTTGATAATCATTGATAATGGTGAGTCACAACTTCAATCTTTGAGTGCACAATTGGTCATTGCATGAGTAAGTTGAGTCTTGTTGTGTGCATTCCTGATTGAGTCCTGTGTAGCACTATTTGAGACATCCTTTTTGAACTGCTAAACTTCAGTTTACTTGAGGATAAGCAAAAGTTTAAGTTGAGGGTGTTGATGAGTTTGAGATTTGGACTCATTTAGGGCTTTATTTATATAGGTTTAGTGTCCTCAAATGCTTATTTTGTGCCAATAATTGATGTAAGACCCTTGATTTCCAGTTATATGAATTGAGGAACAAAGCAAGGACACTAATTTGCACAAAGTAACAAAACGGGCTGAAAGAATGAAGAAAGGCAAGCCTGGTGATCGCCAAGTCCACTTGGCGAGTCGCCGAACAACTACTTGACCGCCTAAAGTTCCAGTGTACCAAGCCCTGAAGGAAAGAACCAAGTTGGTGAGAGAAAAGATCAGTCGGCGGATCACCTAGTGGTTCCGCGATGCAGTGTTGGATCACCTAAAGTTACAGACCTTGAAGATGCTAAAGTCCAAGGCAGAAGGGCGATGGAAATGACCAAAGGGCGGATCACCGAGTCATTCGGCGAGCCCTACTTACTTCACCGAGTGGCTCTTCGAAGCCCTTTTTTTGCGACTATAAATACATTTTTGAACATTTAGTTTTAGTAGCTAATATCATAATATCTTAATTGATTTTGTAAGAACTGAGACAGTTTTCTCTAGTTTTTCCTAAGTTTTGAAGAATTGAGTTTTTTCACTTCTAAGAAATTCGGAGTGGTTCTTTGAGATTCGTCGAATTGGAACATTGTAAGGACAAAATCAATCTTACCCAGTTGATGGGAACTCAATTTGGTAACGATTTTAATCTTTTTACAATGTCTAGCTAAAACCCCAATTCTTAGGGTGTGATTATGGGCTGATTTAATTTATGGGTATTGTGAATTGTTAGTTTAAATGTTATTTAGAAGTGAGTTCAATCATTAATTGTGGTTTAATTTAAGAATTGTAGTTCCAAATGCAATTCTACCGTTGTGTTTTTGGCTTGCGCGAGAGAGAGGTTATAAAACTAAGATTATTGATTGATGGTCTGTGGGTATTGGGTTGGCATGGGTTCAGCTCAAGAGAGTGAATCCTAAACCCAATTCCACATATTCAACTCGAGAGAGTGAATGAACTAAGGTGTGGGTTGTTCTTAATTTGCTTGCTTGTTGATGTTCTAGAGAAATCGACTTGATTCGGGGTGAATTGTTCGAGAGAAAGTTTACCTCCTATATAGTCTTGCTTACACACTAATATTTAGCTATCTTGTAATAGTTGCAATTACCCATTTGTCTATTTTACCCTATAATCGAATCACATCCCAAAAATCAGTCTCATTATTGTTATTCCATATTGTTCGCCACTGTTCGTAGTTCATAATTTTAAACCAAAACCCCCCAATTGGCATTCATGCACCCCCTGATTTGAATAATGTCTTTATTTGATAATTTCTATTCCTATGAATGATTTGATCATGTTCACACTTTACTATTGAATCTCAAACACGTACCGCTCCTTGTGGGATTCGACCCTAACTCATTTAGTTGGTTTATATATTTATTAACGATCGTTAACGCTTAGAATTGGATGAAATGTCTTTGAAACGTTATTAATCAATGACCAAGGAAAGCGACCGACTGTAACTAGAACTCACATTTTCAGAACTTAGCGAATAACTGACGATCCTTGAGGTTTCACAGAACAACTCTCACATGAGTCGGATGCTCTTCCTCATTCTGAGAATAAATAAGGATATCATCAATAAAGGTGATGATGAATAAGTCCAAATAGTGTTTGAACACCCTATTTGTCATGACCCAGGAGTACCCCCTAGATGTAACATGGCGTATAGAACCCCGAAGGACTCCATGCAAGCCACTTAGTCCTCATTACATAAGAAATAGAACAATAAGAGTAAAACATGATTTCAAGTCTAATTTTTTTTTAATAAAAGTAAGCGGAAGTCTAGACACATGTCTCATTATATCCATCTATTACAATATTGAATGAAATTGAGTCTGGCCCATACATCATGTCTAAAATGGAAATACAAGAAATGGAAACTAAAACAATAACTCCATCCTCGAAGCATGTGTCACTACCCAGGGGTACCCCACAGATGTAACAAGGTGTACTTGACCCCGAAGAGGTTTCATACAAGCCCTTAGCATATCATAACATCAGATAATAGAAATGTAAGAAAATTTAAAACTTTTTTTCATAACAATCAAAGTCTCATAAAACGAAGCGGAAGTCGTATTACACTTGTCTCAAACCATCTAATACTTTGAATGGAGTTAGGGACACAACCCATACAAAATCTAAAGATAAAATAAATGCATGAAAAGGAAATGGTGATCAAGTCCTCGATGCTATGAGGAATCACCAAATCATCTCTTCTTGATCTACTATGAACCTAACCACGAGGATGGAAGCTAATATCGCCGAACCCTACATTAGATAAGAATGTAGGCAAAAGTATGTGTTAGTACAACATGTACTTAATATGATTGCTAGCATAAAATCATAAGAGCATAGCATAAGGGTTAGTTAACATAAGCCATAAGCCACAACATAAGAAATGATAACATACTCATAAGCATAATTTCTAACATAGACATAATGTAAACATTAGTCATCATAAAACATAGTCCATATACATAGTCAATACTTAGACCTTCATATCATAAGAAAACCACTTGATAAGTAACCTCCAAGTATACTTGTGCAATGCATGGATAGGATCCCATAATCCCATACATGCTAAGTATCCCCTCTGGTCATCATATTCATACTTACCATATTATGGTCTCATCCTTAGTTTAATTCTTCATGGACAAGGGAATTTTCATCTGTAATCAACATATCAAGGAAGGCAACTATAGCAACAATCCAAACTAAGCATACATCATAAGCATAAGCCATAAGCATATTCAACATATAGATCATCATAACACAAAAGGAATAAACCATGAATACTCTCAAAACATACTTGTGCAATGCATGAATAAGATCACATACTCTCACTCACACTAAGTAAGTTTCTTAAGTAACCATAATTCATAATTCATATTCTTATTCTGTGAATTATCCTTAACCGACATAGACCATGTGAGCTTAACATTAAATCTGGTGTCTACCCCACACCGAAAAGGGGTTTCTCTACTTGCCTAAGGTAGAACCATACTCTTAGCTTAGGTGGATCCAATAGCTAAGTAACCTATGAGGGCATGTAGTTTATGGGATACGAGATTGCTACTAGAAACCCTCCCCCCTCTAATAGTGGAGGAGCTTCTATCTCATGAGACCTCTTCTAAAAACCCGCCCTCTACTAACTAAGGAGTTTACATCCCATTGTCAATATCTACTCGGTGCTAAGAATAACTCCCATTGAATTCATATTAAGTCTTGACTTAAGTTCATATTTATGAAAGAATGTCTTGACACTCAATCCAATATAACACATACTAAAGCTCATAGATTCAATAGGTGAGACTAGTCTTCCAACCTTTGAATCACTATATGTGACATACCTTTCACATCATATCATATTCATGCATAACTATGTATATGGGAATAACCTTTCAACAACATATCAAGTAGATCATGAACATATTCACTTTACTCACAAAGTGTCTCTAAAGCATGTATTACATTTCATCAAACATGTATAATATTATATCTTGCCCATTCAAGGGTCAAACCTCATATCAAAACAACACATCTAGAATGACTACATTATACATTGATATATTCATAATCATATCAAATCAACACATATAGAATGAGTACATTAGACATGGATATATTCATAATTCAAGTAGTTAACTTACTACAAGTATAATTTCATACTTCCCCTCCTTGAGATTCAAAGCTTAATTTCAATCATCACGCCTAGGTTTCATGAACTAGACATGGATATCATCCTAACTCATGTGATTCTATCACTTTATGCATTCAAACATTCATGAGGTAGATTAGGTGGGTAAAGTCCTTCCACAACAATTATATCTACTAGTCTACCATCATCAAGTCAACTTTCCTCTTGGGGCCTTAACATACATAATTCGTCATATTAGCATTTACCTTCAAACCCTAGAAGTCAACATTCATAACTATGAGTCTTTATTCTTAATAGCTCTACTCCATAAAAGCACCTTATGAACCTAGATTACAAGGCTTTCTAATCGCATTCTTCATTATCAAGTGATTCTAGTCATAAATCATCATAAAGATTCAACTTCAAGCTTTACTAGTCATGATCCATCATATATATTATAATACCATTCAATTCATGTCTATATTCCTTTATTCTTGAACAATTACTATACAAGTCATTAATTCTAGAAGATCGTCTATGAATCCTCAATTTCACCTTTCATGGCATAACCCACATTACTATAATTTCATCAATTAGACTAGGGTTAACCATGGAGAACACATAATATCATCATAATTCAATACTAAATTAATCGTAAACAAGCACTATCCACTCAATTGGATGCATACTCAATTTAACCCACAATTTTGGAAGGAACCCTAGCTTGAATTGGGGATTCTTCTTCTTCTTCTTCTGCTTCTTATTCTTCTTCTTCTTCTTTGAGTTTTCTAGAGAGAGAATTGTTTCTGGAGAGGATGAACTTTGGAATTATTTGTGTTTTGGAATAAATTTCTTAATTGGGTGAGTTTTGTGGTTAAAGTGACTTAAATAGGGGTCCTAGGCTTGGAAAAAACAACATATCTTTGAGTTAAAACAATTGGAAAAAGACCCAAGAAGTTCCCTGACTGGAAACTGCCGAAATGGCATAAAGGGCGCCTTCACGGATCGTCATCATCACCACGGCCCATCAAAGGGGTCGTGAAGAATTTTCAGCCTGATAGTCCTTCATTATTTCGGGCATAACTTTTTACTCCGAGATGGGAATTGGGCAAACTTGGTGGAGTTGGAAAGAGGACTTAGAGACCTTTAATTGGATTGGTAATGTCCCACCTAATTCGTTGTGAGCTATGAGATATCATCATTTGAAGTTGACCCCAAACTCTAAGTCTAGTGAAAAGCCCTTCACATAAGGCTTCATGAGCCGTGGTGCCAACCACGAGCTGTGGTGCCTCTCTTGGTCATGATACAATAGCTAGGCAACTTTCCCCTTAACCCCTAAAAATCTAACTTATCACCACGACCCTTCCTACGGCCCGTGGTGGCCTTCACGCGCCTTCTAGTGGCTCGTGCGGAGGGTCTCCTTTTGGGTAGATTCTAGGGACTCACTGCCTAGCCTCCACGCCCCTCACCACGTCATGCGGTCCCAACCACGATGCTTTATGGTGGTCGTGGGAGGTGAGACAGCCTTGGTAGCTACTGCCTAAGCTCTACGAGCACCACCACGACTTGTGGTTCGCTTCACGACTCATATGACCTTCTTCATGGGTGCCAAGGCTAACTCCTAGGTTTTCAACCTCTCCCTTGGACCCCATATTCCCAATTTATAACCTTGTAATGTGGGTGAATTGATAAAAGAAGGATATTATGAGATTATGCTTGTAGTATTTGAGTTATTTGACTCATGTTATTATCAATGTCTAATGTAGTAATTCTAGATATGTTGATTGAATATGATCTTTGATACTTAAATGGCAAAGTACAAGAATTATGCATCATTATGAGGTTTATATATATGCTTTAAGAACACTTTGAGAGTGCAGTGATTATGATTATGATCTAGTTGTTATGTTGTTGAAAGGTTATCCTCATATACGCACTTATGAATGATTATGTTATGATGCGGAAGGTTTTCTCACAATATGATGATTCTAAGGTTGAAAGGCTATTCTCACCTATTGAATCTATGAGTTATAGTATGAATTATGTTGGATTGAGTATCAAGACATTCTTCCATGAATATGAACTTAAGTCAAAACTTAATATGTAATCTATGGGAATTAATTCTTATCCGAGTGGATCTTGAATATGAGATGGAAGCTTTTACGCTAGTTGAGTCCGGCTTCCCAATGAAAGATTTTACACTAGTTGAGTCCGACTTTCCAAATGGGTTCCTTCTACATTAGTTGAGTCTGGGTTCCCAAAGTATGTATCTCATGAGATGGAAACCTTCTACCTTAGTTGAGTCCGGGTTTCTAGTAAAAATCTCCTTATCCCATAAACTATGTGCCAACATAGGTATTTAGCTAGTGGATCCACCTAATCTAAGAGTATGGTTCTACCTTAGGCAAGTAGGACAACCCTTTTTCGGTGTGGGGTAGACATCGGATTCCATGGTAAGCTGACATGGTCTATGTCGGTTAAGGCTAATTCCCCCACTATGACAATAGTAAAAACAAGCATATGAATTATGACTATGGTTACTAAAGAAGCATTACTTAGTATGGGTGAGATTTATGGGGTCTTATTCATGCATTGCACAAGTATGCTTTGAGGGTATTTATGATATGTTCCTCTTATGATATGATGATCTATGAGTTTATTATGCTTATGACTAATGCTTTTCCATTATCTTCAAAATTATGTTTTAACTTAGTAAATTTCATGCATTCAAAAGAAATGTACCTTTTAGCCTGTTTTCAATGTTTTTATGCATGGCTATCATACTTGGTGCATTTTTGTACTAACCCATGGTTATCCTATATTTTCCCCAAGTGTAGGGTCCGGCTCTCAAGGTGGTCATCATTGTGGCTAAAGCTTGGATTTGCTTATTATCCTAGCTTGTTGGTGAGTGATAAATGTTATCAAGGACACTTAATCCAGTTCTAAGAGTCTACGATAGTTAGTCAGTATAATAACCCAACTAAATGAGTTGGGTCGAATCCCACAAGGAGTGGTACGTGTTTAAGATTCAATAGGAAAGTACGAATATGTTCAAATCAATCATAGGAGTAGACATTATCGAATAAAATCATAATTTAAGTTAAAGGGTGACACAAATGTCAAATAATAGTTGGTTTTGGTTGAAATTATAAACTACAGCAGTATCAAATAATACGAAATTTCAAATGTTGAGATGGGTTCTTGGGATGTGATTCGATTATAGGTTAATGTAGACAATCAGGTAATTGCAACTATTAGAAAATAGTTGTAAATCAGTTAATAGGCTAAACTATAAAGGAGGTAAACTTTCTCTTGAACAATTTATCCCGAATGAAGTTTGTTTCTCTCGAACACCAACAAGCAAGCAAAATAAGAACATCCTACACCTTAGTCCATTCACTCTCTCGAGCTGAATGTGTGGAAAAGGGTTTAGGATTCACCCTTTCGAGCTGAACCCATGATAACCCAATACCCACAGACCATCAATTCAGTAATCTTGGTTTTGAAACCTCTCTTTTGAGCAAGCCAAAAAAATGAAGGTAAAAGTACATTTGCAACTACAATTTTTTAAATTTTGAACCACAATTACTGATTGAAATCACTCTAAACAGCATTTAAAGTAACAAGCATCGCGGAACCACTTGGTGACACGCCGACTGATCCTTTCTCTTACCAACTTGATTTTCTCCTCTAGGTCTTGGCACACTGGAACTTTAGGTGAGATGGTGGCTACTCGGCGACTCGCCAAAGAGACTTGGCAATCACCAAGCCTTCATTTCTTCGTTCTGTCAGCTCACTTTGTTCCTTTTTGCAAGTTAGTGTCCATGCTTTGTTCCTCAATCTAAATACCTGGAAATCAAGGATTTTACATCAGTTATTGGTACAAAATAAGCATTTGAGGTCACAAAATCTCTCCAAATAAAGCCCTAAATGAGTCCAAATCTCGGACTCATCAACACCCCCAACTTAAACTTTTGCTTGTCCTCAAGTAAAACTCAAGTTCAACAGTTCAAAAAGGATGCTTCAAACAGTGCTACACAAGACTCAATCATGAATGCACACAACAAGACTCAATTCACTTATGCAAGGATCAATTGTGCACTCAAAGATTCAAGTTGTGACTCACCCTTATCAAAGAATCTCAAGTTCACAATACTTGCTTCAAATGCAAGTTCAAGCTCAACAAAGCTACTCAAATGCCCTCACACAAAGATGATTCCATATTCACACACAATGATTCAACAATTTATAGCTCCAGAATCACAATCAACACTCACACTCACAAACATGAATGCATGCATGAATCCATCTATAAGTTTGCCCTTATTTTCCAACCAACACTTGTTTCAGCTCACTCAAGATCAAAAATGTCTTTTCAAGGCTTGTAATGGGGTTGAGTGTAAATGTATGGTCATTTAGGCTCAGTGGCTTCTATCCTCATGAAATGTGGTATGAACAACACTTCCTTTCCTTCTCCTCGTTTATTCACTTTTCATGAAATCCGGATACCCCATTTATTTTGCGCTTGCACAACTTCATTTCAAAACTTTTTCATTCTTTTTTTTCTTTTTCTTATTCATTCTTCTTTTCTTTTTCTCTTTTTTTATATGGATGGGTTCCATCTTTTCACAACCATGGATCAAGGGGGACTTCTTTGCACTTCTTGATTTACCTTCTCTTTTCACCACACCCCCAACTTAGGCTTTTGGACTAAGTTGGCTATTCAAACAAACCACAATTCATGAGGATTATGGGTAAAGGGACCAAGAAAGGTCACAATTTCAACAAGTTTCTTCCAAGAAAAGGATAAGGCTCAAAGGGCGTTGAAGCAAAGATCACACACTCACAAGTTAGGCCACAAAAGAGGTATAATGTCAAATTGTTTCACTCTTTAAAATATTGCTTAAGATCATTTCAAGAGTTTGCATCAGTTAGTCAACCGGACCAACGGGGCAAATTCTAGGTATCATCACACAAGGTTCACAGTAAGCTCATCACACAAGGCATTGGCACCAAATATCAAACAAGCCTCCACACTTTCGCTAGTGTGCAATGATCATCACAAGATACTCATTCGATAACCGCCTAATCAGAACGAGATGTAAAATTTTCATATATTGTCTATGCAACTTCATTTGACCTCATCGTAGCTGCACATTCACTTTTGTTAGATTGAGAGCACTATTCAAGTCATTGGTATTGATCATAACCGATACTTAAATTTGCAAAAGAACAACCACATTCAAACACAAGTAAGAGGTGGCACAAAATGTTTGGAAGTCTGCAAACCATTTTCAATTAAAACAAGGAACCACAAGCTCAAATATCCACAAAACCAGTTCCAAAACATAAGTTATAGAACAAAACCTAATGTATAAACAAAACACTAATCACAAGAAGAAGATATGGAAATACCTCACCCCACCACAAACAAAAAGCTATTTGTCCTCAAATGCAATAAAAACATCCAAAAATCAATAAAAGTGATAGAGAGGGAGGTAAAGAAAAGTCTTCTCTACACAGTCTCTCCATCTGTCAGGGTATTAGTGCCCGGTGCAACACTCTGATATAGGGAATCAATACCCGTAGTCACATCAACAATACTAGCTCCACTGGGGTCAGCCAAGGGTGTGCCTGCCAAAGAGGTCTGCACAGCTGCATCTACCATGGCCTCATCTGTCTCTGTAAGGCTCTCGTAAGAAACCTCCTCAGCAACCCCAAGCATCTCCTCATCCGTCTTAGCCTCAGAATCGGGGTAAGCTACCTCCTTAGCTCGAACATCATCTCTAGTGGTAGTTGGAGGCATATCTGGCTCAATTGGCACATCTGTGATCTCCACCGTACCGAAAATCATAGACATGTCGATGGACTTCAACTAGTCCACATCTCTCCTCAGTGAAGCAATAGCGGCCTTTAGGGCTGTCACCTCCTCATTAACCCTTGGCCACACTCACATACCACTATCCTTGCTGCAATGGCATCAATATCCGCACTCAAGGGTGTCATAACATCAGCAAGGGCCTTCTCAATCATGCTAGGAATAGAGGCCTCAAGTCTGGTGGCACGTCGATCAGCAAAATGGGCTAGCTGCCCCATCCGTAGCAATACAGCTTAGGTGAGTAGAGGTCAGGCAGCAGCAACAACAACAACCAGATCTGGGAGGCAAGGGTGTTGTAGAGGAACTGGGAGTAACAGAGGGGGCAACACTAGATGTACCTGAAGGCCAATGGGCCGGAGTAGGCAAAGGTGCCTCTGCAGGTAATGCCTCTGTATCCACAACCAGGGAAGTGTCCACCGGGTTGCCTTCTTCTTCTCTGCCTCATCTTCCAAGTACTCCGCCTCAATCCTCCGGATGTTGGTAGAAGATGTGGGAATCACTTCCACATCCTTCTTCTCATCCCTTGGTACCCGAGCCCATTTACACAGCTCAGTGATCAACACCGGAAAGGGGAGGGAAGTCTGGTGCACCTTGGCCCTCATAAGTATCTCCTATGCAATAATCATCCCCAAATTCAACCTCGTCTCATCAATGATCCAACCCAGACAGGCTGCCTTGGCATAGTGGAGAATTGACTCGTTATGGGATGGCATAATGGTACTGCTGATGAAGCCAAACCAATACCTTGTTTCTACATTGATGTCCTTCTTTTCAATGGCTGACCCAACCTCAAGCCATTTGGGAGTACTGTCTGATATAAGAGGAGCCAACCACTTCTTCATGTTTTCTAGCGTCTTTGTCCTGATCTTGTATTGATAAGCATCCTCAAGTCTCGTTGTACATTCCAAGATTGCATTAATGGCATAATAATCACACTGCACCTTTTTACCCCTGACAACCACATAGTCAACCGACTTGAATTTGGCTTCCAGCTTCTTTCCTTGTGGTATCAAGGCATTGTAAGCACTGTAGAATTCTCTGACCCAACTTGGAATGTATGGGCCATGGGGCTTGGCGAATAGCTAGAATTTGTGTGACCTCGGGCAGCTCATGATCTCAGGGTACCTGTCTATGACACCATATGTAGACAATCTCTTCTCCTTTATGATGGTCCTCAATCCCTCAGTCTTCAGTCTGTTCATAGACAGGGGAGGAGGACCCTGTACTGGTGGTGCTAGGACCACAGCCGGTGCGGGAGCAGGAAGAGAAATAGTGGCTCGGAAGGTCTTGATTCTAGACGCGTCATTCAGCCTCTTTGAATGCAGCTCCGCTCTTTGGGTTTCTAGTAGCTCATCTTCAGGCTCAGAAGCTACAGCCTGATGCTCCTGATGCTCACCCTCACTCTCAGAAGTGGTGAGGTGAGTGGCATAGATGTCATCACTATCAGAGCTGACCTCCAGTGATGCAGGTGTAGGTGTATTTCCCTTTCTTTTTCCTTCCCACCTGTTGTGCGAAGTTTGGGAATCTTAGCATTGGATGCAGCTGCATCCTCGTTGATCTTTATTCCCTTAGCCCTCTTACGGGGTGACATGTCTCTACTGGCCACTTTTAGTCTAGCCATAGCTGCAAATAATAATATAGAAAATCAAGAACATTTCAAGAAGATTTGCAGAAAAATAGTTACAGATAGATTCGGCGAACCAGTCGGCGAGTCATCGAATTGCTTTGGCGAGCCAGATCAGGCTCGCCGAGAGGATTGGCTTAAAAAATTTCTAAAAAATGGCACGTCGGCAATGAGATGAGCCTTTAGGAGAATCACCGATAGCATTCGGCGAGCAAGGACTAGCCCACCGAAAGTTACAGTGCATATTTAAGGGTTAGGGGCGCAGAAAAGGCAATCAAGAAGACAATCGGCAAGTCACCGAGTTCACTCGGCGATCTCTTGCTTCTTGCCGAAAGTTATAAAACCCAAACCCAATTATAGCATGAAATTAAAGGCGATCTAGGGGGATTCAACGAAACATCGAGTGATTTGGCAAGCTCGACCCAACTCGTCAAACGGCCCAACATGCCTACTTTCAACCCCGACTTCCAAATTCAACCTTACAGCCCCCGAAAACAAAATAAAAGCATGCACCCATTCAATTAGACCTAGAGCCATTACACCCATGCCCCAGGGATACTTGTCGCACCCTATTTCGAACCTGCCGAAATACTTCACAACATAAAATGGTTGTCACTCTGATTTAAAAAAAATGTTTTTAGTTTTAGAGTCGCCACCTAAATCTTAAGGAAAATATTAGGAAAACCATTTTTTAAATATGTAAATGTAAACTCTGTTTTGATTTGCGAAACCAGTGAGATTCTGAGTAAGAGTTTTGGTTACTCGAGGGGAAGGTGTTAAGCATCCCTCAGAGCCTATCCGAAGATAGTCCTTAAACTCAACTTAGGAAAATATGATTAGGAAAACTTGTTTATTTATTTGCTTTGAATGATTAAACGATAAGTTATTAGTTAGTTTAAGAAAAGGGTACAATACAAGGTACGACATATATATGTCTTATAAAATATATTTAATAGAAGTATTGTAAAATAGATAAATAAATGTACTTAAATATACGATATATTCATATGTAAAAATATATATAGATAGGTGTATCATAATAAAATTATCCTAAAAATATATAGATGTTGAATTTGCGAAAATCTGTCGTCTTATTAAGGCGTAAAAATAAGATAGTAGTCGAGTGTAAATATGTAGTAATATGTGATGTGTAATTTGAATGAAAATATATAGAATGGAGTTTTCTAAAATAAAATAAATAAATGATACTAGATGTTAAAATATTAAAATATTATATAAAGGTTTGTGATCTTAAGTATATGGTATGTACACATAGGTTGTTTAAAACATATGAATATTCATTATTTATTTACATGTTGGGAAAAATTGACAATAGATTATATGTAGTAAAATAATATGTATATGAAAGAGTAGGGATTTATAAATTATAAAAATGAATAAGTAACTTCGTAAAAGAGATAGTAGATATGAGAAAAAATAATATAAAGGGTAACAAAATACTAAGTCATGTATAGAGAAAACTAAGTATAAAATATAGAATTTATACCTCTTAGCTGCATGCATATATATGTATGTACCTTGTATTTTGAACTTGTTGGCTTATCTAAAATCATGAAATAACATGTGAAGAAATAAAATGCTTTAACAATATTGATTTGAAAACTGATAATAACAAATATATTTTCATAAAAGTTGATGTAAAGAAGAAAAAAATAGGCCTAGCTATTGGTTACCCATCCCAACTCATGGTCGTTCGGTCCTTACCTCCAAATGTTTTAAAAGCGACGCCTAAGTATTTCAAAAAGGTGAATAAGGAGGACAAATTTTCAGCATATATAACACTTGTTTTTCTAAAAAAAAGGGGTATTTGTATTTCATTTGAAAAAAAAACTGCATTTTTTATCTCTTAAATCTACCTATTTAAAGGCCTCCAAAGAGTTGCGTTTTTACTCTAAATGAATCAACATTTTAACCAAAACAATCCTATCTATAAGTTCTAAGAAAATATGTGTTCTTGTCTTCGAGGTTGTGATTTTTAACACATGAATTACCATACTTTGAAGTCCTTAAAACGTGGTGTTTTTAACTTAAAAACAAATCTGCACCCATTTAGAACTAAAATACATCATTTTGATCCCAAAATGCTGCGTCATAAAGACTCCCATAACAAAACGTTTTTGCTCCAAAAATACATATTTGTACTAAAAATCTGCTCGCTAAAAAAAACTGCTAGTTTTACCTCTCAAAATCTGGAATTTTCAAGCTAAAACCTGCACTTTTACCTCTTAAGATCCGGAATTTTCCAAGCTAAAATCTGCACTTTGGACCTTAAAAATCTGCATTCATTAAGTTGCTAAAAAATAATTATTAACTCTTGTTGAAGCAAATCTTAAATGGATACATTCTCCTTTTAAAGAGATAAACGAAAGTTGTTTCCAAGTTCACTTTTCTTAAAGGTTAAGCTTTCACAACCAAAAGATATAATAGAAGAAAAACTTCTTTGGAAAGCTAATCAATTAAATTATTTTGGATAGTAAAGTACTACCTTAACTATAAGGTCGTAAAATAAGGGCTGAAAAGAGATCATCTTTAACTGATCACTAAACAAAAAAAAAAATCAATCCACAACACTACTAGATTAAAACTAGTCACTCGAGAACTCTTTGGATTAGTATATATGAAATATCAGAAAATGAAATGAATAATGATAAAGAGATAGAATCAGATAATAAATTCTATAATATTCTTGTAGAATAATAAAATTAGCTCCCCAAATGGAGGATATGTATAAATCAGAATTTTCACATATCTTGAATGAAGAATTACGTTTTAGTTGACTATGCAAAATGACTAGACATTTATCCATACTCTTATATTTTCCACATCTTCAAACAGGGAGGGGGATGGAAGATTAGGAAGAACTGATCTTGAGAGTTCGAAATGGCTCATTCAGACTTAGAAAATGATTATTTAGGCAAAGTTTTGATTAAAAAAAAAAGAAAAAAAAAATAATCTGAAACATACCATGGAGTTGATGTCAAAGATATAAAATTAAGTGTGGTAAAGAGCTGGAAAAATTCTAGGCATAGTTTCAACCAAGTTATAATCCTAAAAATTATACGTAAAATAGAACTTGAGAGGAGTTACAGACGTTCAAAATATTACGAGTAACGACCTGATTAATAATACTATGAAGGAAAGGTAGAAATATTCACAAAAAAAAAGTCAAAGTTTTAGGAAACCACTACATAAAGCATTTAATTAACTAAGAGAAAACACTATAAACTCAAAGCTAATCAAGGCATTTTGTAACTTGAAGCGAATAAAGATTAACCACTATATTAATTATTTAAAGCTAGCATGCTGTAAAAAGAGGAAAGGTTAAGGCATTGATTAATAAGATCAGGGGAAAAAATAAATACTAAACTTAAACAAATATGTGTATCCTATTAAACCAATGATGGTCTCGTCCTAATTTTAAGAGGTAATAAACAAAGAAAAGAGAAGTAACAAAACTTAAATTGGACAATTTATTAAACCATTTATCAAATCGATTTCAATAGAACAATTTGATATGGATCCCAAGGACACGAACAACTAACAAACTGATTTGAACATCCAAGAACATTGATGACTATCGCATATCTAATAGATTCATAACAAGCAAAACCATACTAAGAACGAGTAAACCAATTCAAAACTACTTATGATAAAGCTAGGAAGACCAAGCAAACAGGAACATTAGCAAGCTATGATCATAACCACAATACGTAACTGCGCCTAACTAATGTTCACATGTTAAAAAAAGAAGAAGAAGAAATTAGAATTACAGCGGAGCCAAGCATAAACAGGGAACTTCAAAGAAATTTAAATCAGCAAATTACAGCAACTACATACTCGCAGAATCAGAGAAATCGCACCATGGGATCAACGTAGATTAAAACAGAAATTAAAGTAGGTATAAACAAAGGAAAAAGAGATTACCTTCTTTGGAGCAGCAAACTAAAGCTTTGACGTCAAAGATTTCAACTTCGAACTCCTTTCCCGAACTCAAACTCGAGAAGTAAAGAGAAAAGAGACAAACAAACAGCTGATTCTCGAATTTCTGGATTGTTTTTCTCCCTGTTTCTGGATTGTTTTTTATTTTGAATGTACCTCCCCTCCTTTTGGATGGGAAAACGTCATCCTTTTATAGGTGAATTCGGGGTTCAAAGTCTCAATTCGAAATCAAAATTACTCACTGGAAAATAGAGAGTCATTGCTACAGATCAAATCAACATCCCCTTTTCAGATTTTTGGAGACGTTATAAGGTATAGGCGGCGTAGGGGTCTTTTTTCATTAGAAAAGGATGATGGAGGAGACATAAAGCAAGGGACCGTCAGAAATTGTTGTTTTCCGGCGGTCAATGGCCGTTGTTTGATGGGACGAAAGAGTGACGGACATGGGGAAGGGCAACGCCTGGGGAAGGAGGAGAGGTTGTGAGGCGTCGTAGGTGTGGGGAAGAAGAACGTTTCTGGGAAAGGAAAGAGTTTGACAGGCAATGGGAGTAGTACTTATTTTGGGAAAAGATGAAAAAATTTGGTATTTAATTTAGGCCGTCCGATCGTTTGATCGGACGGTTAGGATAAATCATGAATTAAAAGGAAGATTTATATAT
>JAJOOH010021742.1:0-37763 GCA_029582605.1 Solanum gracilifrons | reverse complement strand
ATATATGAAGTAACATCACAAATTTAGTTTATACACATGTATAAATTAAGTAGCGGAATGAATACCAACATGAGTTGTGGTGCAGTGGTGGAATTGTTTCACCCTTAATCAGATGTCTCAACTGGTTTGAGCTCTGGGTAGGGAAAAAATCTTGTTGGGAGCGCCACCACCGAATGTGACATGTAACGCGCGATACGAATTTAATCGTAACTCTGGATTCGAAGCACGGATGAGAAACCAAAGAAAAGTAGCGGAATAAACAATAGTTATGAATTATGATGTGTTCATCAACATATGAAAAGAATCTAAAGTGCTTATTTTAATTAATTAAAATTTAAATATACTTAATGGAATATGAAGAATAATAGAATTAACATTTACCAATTATTGAGAGATCAAAATTGCTATTAGCACAAAAAGAAAAAGAAAAACATTGTTCACTTTATAGCTAGCATTCTCTTTTTCCCTTTAATTTCCTTTTGACACACACACACACACATGCTGTGGAACTAAGTCAATGCATTAAGAAAGAGACTTCGTAATTCCTTTTGAAAGACAGAGAAAGAATAACGAAGCACCCAAAATAAAAATAAAATAAAGAACAAAGAAAATTCTTCTACCTAAAAGGAGGTGTGACATCTAGGGCGAATGTCTCCCCAAAGAGTCATGAAGGTATGCAAACGTAGACTTAAAGTTAAAGACTTTGCTAGTAGCATATTGATATAAGTCTATTAGAATCTGAAACCGACTAATTAAAGAGAAACAAAAATCTTGAAATATTGAGTTTTCTAATTTAATGTTATTAAGAACAAAGAAACCTCTTATATACCATGCATTGGATAAATATTTATGTGAGTTTCAAAAAAGAGATGTAAATCGCATTAGGCGAACCTCATACTACACCAACACATTCTTTGGAGAAGGAACTTGAATGGAATTCAATCCTTAGTCAATAGTTTATAGGTAAAGATATAAATCACATTAGACAAACTCCATACGAGGAATTCAAATGAGAAGATAATAGGTGGGGTATAACCATCGGAATGAGATTCGATCTCTATCTGCGACACCAACTCAGTTATTTTCAGGGATAAGCTTATACTATTGAAAATGTAACAAGTTTATAATTAATGTTACAACTTTAAAGGTGGAACCTTTAAGAAATGACTTTCGTAGGCCATTACTTTACAGCTATACATATACACAAAAGGACAAAAAGTGATAAAACCCTAAAAAGGCCCAAAAGGCCAGAAAAGACTAATATCACCGGCCCACATAAAGTAAACTTACTTCCCTTACCAGACCCGAAGTTTCCTACTTATTACCCAAAGCCCAATTGTCCTAAAAGCACATAAACTTTCATTTTAGTCTAAGTGCTCGTTTGAATTGATTTATTTTAGGTGTTTTTATGCCAAAATAACTTTTAAGTAGTTTTGAAGTGTTTGGATAAAATTAAAAAGTGCTTATAACCACTTATTTTAAAGCCAAAATAACAAAAATAAGCCAACATAATAAGTCATAAGCCAAAAAGCCAATCCAAACAGGCCCTAAATTATTTATAGGGAAAATTACACATTTTCCTAATAAATTAATATTTTAAAAAACTTACGATATAAAAGCACATGAACTTTCTTTATTTTTTAGAAATAGGCGTGAGCACATATTTCATTTTAACTTATTTTCTTTACTATATATTACTAATTAGTAAAAATCAGGAGAGTTAGACCATCTCCAATCCACCTTTATTTTACTCTTCATTTTCTGTATTTGGAGAGTAAAATAGAGAATTGACACTCCAACCGACCTCCAAATCACTCTCTATTCTTCAAATTTAGAGAGTTGAATAGTAGTTCTCCAAATTTGGAGAACTGCTATTCACACTCTCTATTTCACTTTTTGACTATTTTATTATTATTTCTATGGAGTACTTTCTAATTAACAAATTATTTTACATATAATGTCATTAATTAAATATCTAATATTCATACTTCTTTTTAAATGTAATGTAATATTTTAAAAAATATATTATTTAATATATACTACTTTCATCTGAATTAATAGTATTTTAATTTTTTCTAATTTTTTTCATTAATATAATTTGATTTTATTATTAATATTCACAATAAAGAATACACAAAATTTAAATGATAAGATGAAAAATTTAATTTAAAAATACAACTCATAATATGATTTTAATTTAAATACAAGATAACAATACAAATACATAGCATAATAATTTAAATACAAGATAAAATACGATTCATAACATAATAATTAATTCGCGATGAAACAAGAATCATGCCGAAAAGATGTTGAACGTGCATTCGAAGTTTTGCAATCACGTTTTTAGAGAAAAGAAGTGCTACATGATATTATGACTACATGTATTATATTGCACAATATGATAATTGAGGATGAACGTGATCTTAATGCACCAATTCAAGTTGTTGTAGAGGCTCCAACTCCAACGACAGAAATGGTGGTAGTTGAAAATCTCCGGTTTGAACAATTTTAGCTAGACATAAAAAAAATTAATAACAAAAATGCTCATTTTGAACTCCGTAATGCATTAATAGAGCTTTTTTTGGACCAACGTAATAATTTCAAAAAATTGAGTGTTTATGTAATTGTATTTCACTTTTATTTGAATTTATCCATTAATTTGTAGCTTATATAATATTTTATTGCAATTTATGTTATTTAAAATTTAGAATAAATACAATTTTATATTAAAAAAATTTATCACATGAAGATTATATAAAATAATTATTGGGAAAAAGAAATAAAGGAATTATTATGAAATTAAAAAATAAGAATGAAATAGAAATAATAGTATAATATTGAGGAGAGAGAAAATGATTCATTTTTAGAGAATAAAATAGTGAATTGGATTGGAGTTGGTTGTCTGAACAAATAGAAAACTATATATCTGGAGAGTAAAATAAAGTGTAGGGTTGGAGATGCCCTTAGGAGTTAGGACCTTTACATAGTTTCAATATATATTTGACAATTTCACCTAAACTATGTTGGATAATTTATATGGAAATTATAATAAATTTAATTATTAGAATAATACATGTAAAAATAATAATTGATTTGTCATAAATTAAATTACATGAATATACTTTAAATTAAAAAAAAATTCTCTATATTACCATGAAAGAGGATGACATAATTAAAGGAAATAATCTATATTTTATAATTAGTTAATTATCTAATAAATAAATAAGAATACTTATAATAATCTATTCACGATGATCATGAGTTTGTTTTTATAAAATTTAAAATGATGATTTATTTTCTTACAAAAAATAATTTTATTTATCAAGTTCTACATTTAAAAAGAAATTGAAATAGTAATTTAATGTTCCAATATTGTTTTTTAGAAAATTTTTGGAAATTGAAATCATCATAAATCACATATTTAAACTAAATGAAATATCCTGATAAATTTAAGGCTGAATCCATCGATAGCCCCCTAAAGTTGAAAACAAATTTCACTTAGACACTTCAATTAGGTTTTGTTCATTTTAGACACCTCAATTAGGTTTTATTCATTTTAGACACCTCATGTTGAGTCTCACTGTGTCATTTTGACACTTTTTGCTGACTTGATATAGTGTGTGTGCTGCACCCATTTTGAGCGCGTGAGGTTTTTTTAAAAATAAATGATGTCTTCTTCTTCACTTTTTAGCCTTACCACTTATTCCACCTCCCACCATGAAGATCAATGATAAAAAACCTTAGAAAATATAAAAAAATAAAATAAAAAAACTATCACACTAATTTTAAAAATGTTTATAAGTGCAAAATTTTTAAAAATCATCACACTAATTTTGAAAAGATTTTTTAGAACAAGACACCTTTTTTTCTTTCAAAAAAGTAGAAGAAGAATGTCATATATGATTTTCAAAATCAAATTCACAACAAAAAAAAAAAGAAAAAAAAAAATATATGGAAGAAGAACCAAAAAAGGGCTGTAAGGTTGGGGAGACAAAAGCGGCGTAAGGCCGATGGGGTAGGGGTGGGCTGATGTATGGTGGGGTGGGATTGTAGAAAATAGGTAATTTAATTAATTTATTTTTGCTGAAAAATTAGTTGCTTTTTAATAATTTATTTTAAGATTACTTTTTATACAGAGTAAAGACATAAAAGCACAACTGAAGTTGTTTCGAATTTTCATAAAGACACCTTAACTTAGAGGTCGTCCTATTACCCACAAAAGTATTGAATATCTTTGTAAAATGACCATTTTGACCCATTTTCTCTACTGTGAACAAGCGTGTGGTGCTCACTTTTTTTATTAATTTATTAAATTAATTTAAATTAAAACTCTTGTTCTCCATTTTTCATTTCTTAGTTTCTCTCATCATTTTCTTCAATCATAGGCATTGTTGAAGATCATCTCCTACAATTTTGATGTTTGTTGGTCAAATTTCTTGGAGAACTAGCGAAGTAAATAATGAATTGAAGATTAACATGTTAGAATAGTAACAAAAGCAAATCGTTTCAACTGCAAACTAAAACCCTCATCAGCATGTATATCGAAAAAGTTGCTTGTGGTTTCAATGGCGAAGAATAATTAGTTGAAATTGATTGTAGTGGTATTTGGAGCCATGTCTTTTGAGTGGCTGGCGATTGAGTTTGTTTTCAAACCATGGATTGATAAAACCCGAGCTTCAATGGACAAGTCTCGGAAACATCTTGCGACCTCGCCGTCGATCAAAGTTCAGAAGCTGGCAAATCTCAGGTCGATGTTGATCCTCCCGAAAAAACAACTGATTTGAGAGTTTGGTTTTATTTTTGGGTTCACAAAACTAAATGAAATTAAGAAGAAATGAAATCTCAGACAACTTTAAATTAGCTTTTTCTATTGGAAATCAAAACGAATTCCTACCTTATTGAGTTGATTTCATCAGTTCATCATAGAGTACCTATGACTCTTTTGTTGGGGAAGATGATGAATTTGAATGGAGTAAATAATTAATAAAGAAAATAACTTAAATGTGGCAGTTTTTAATTGGTTTTTGGCATTAAAAACAAACCTTCACGTGCATCATGTGCGTGTTCACAAACATATTGAGAAAATGGATCAAAATGGTCCTTTTACAAAAATATTCAATATTTTTGTGGGGTGATAGGACATCCTCAAAGTTAATGTGTCTTTTTGAAAATTCGAAACAACTTCAATTGTACTTTTATGTCTTTTCTCGTTTTTACACTCAAATGCCACATGTCAACTTTTAATTAGTCATCATGTCATGTCATTTGCAGTGTATTACACACTTTGTAATTTCAGCTGATTGTCAAAAAGGTGTCCAAATGAAATAGCGGACCTCTACTTGGGGTGTTTAAAATGAATAAAGTCTATTTGAGGTGTCTAAGTAAAAATTGGTGCCAACTTTAAGAGGTTGTCGATGGGTTTAGGCTAAATTTAACGGGCTAACTATGCATAAAGCCTATTTTTCCTCCATGCATAAAGTAGTATCATCATAACATAACATGCATGTATACTTGCGACATGATGACATCTCACACATTCCCATGACAGCTCACTATACCACACGGTCCACTCTCCACTTCTCTCGCACATACACATATACACACAACTACCCTTCTTCCTCCCCCAACCCACTTCTATATAAATATTCTCATATTTTCTACTCTGTTCTCATATTCATTTTCTACTTGCTAGAGTCTTCTTAGAATATCAGTATCTATAATGGGCGAGGTAAGAACAAAAATGGTGATTCTAATGGCGTTTTTGTTTTCCGGTGACTGATTATTTTTTTTTGTTGTTGTTGATTTGCAGAAGAAGAGTAAGAAGAATAACAGTGGAGAAGTAGTGCTGAAGAAGGAAGGAGGAGAGAAGAAGAACGATGGAAACTTAACTGTGGTTTTGAAATCGGATTTTCATTGCGAAGGTTGTGTTACTAAAGTTGTCAAAGCGATAAAAAGCGTTGGAGGTATACTACAATGGCCTATTCCTTTGAATATTTTACAGAAATGTGTAACTTATTGTTGTTGTTTTTCTTCTGTTTGGTAGTGCTTTAATTGAACTAAAATTTGTTGTTCTTCTATTTGGTAGTATGCTTTGTTTCTATATTTCTGCATTTTGCTTTGATTGAACGAAAAATTGACATGTTATTGTTGTTGTTCTTCTATTTGGTAGTGTGCTTTGTTTCTATATTTCTGCATTTTGCTTTGATTGAACGAAAAATTGACATGTTATTGTTGTTGTTCTTCTATTTGGTAGTGCTTTGTTTCAATGTGTCTGCATTCTGCTTTAATTGAATAAAAAATTGACATCTGATTTTTGTTCTTCTATTTGGTGGTGTAGTGTTTCAATGTTTCTGCATTTTGGTTGAATTGAATGAAAATTTGACATGTTATTGTTGTTATTCTTCTATTCGGTAGTGCTTTGTTTCAATGTTTCTGCATTTTGCTTTAATTGTACTGATATTGATATGTTGTTTTTCTTCTTTTTGTAGTGATTTGTTTCAACGTTTCTGCAATTTGCTTTAATTGAACAAAACTTGGCATGTTATTGTTGTTGTTCTTCTGTTTGGCAGTGCCGAGTTTTCAATGTTTCTGCATTTTGCTTTAATTGAACAAAAAATTGATAGTTGTGAATATTAATTGTTTGTTCTTCTTCAGAGTGTGTTGAAATGTACTGTGTACTCTCTGAGTCAAAAGTTAAAGGCAAATGAGCCTCCGCCTGCGTTTTTTGCTTTTTCCAAGTTCTCTTAATACATAATTATACTTACTCACTGTGCGTTGAAATTCAATAAAGGTGTGGAGAAAGTTACGTGCGATGCCGATTCGAAAAAGTTGACGGTTATCGGAAAAGTTGATCCGGTGATGTTAAAGGAGAAAGTTGAACAGAAAACACACAAAAATGTTGAACTTGTTTCGCCGGTACCAAAAAAGGACGGCAAAGGAAAAGGAGGCGGCGGTGGAGACCCCGCCGGCGGTGCCGGAGAAGAGAAGAAGAAGCAGAACAAGGAAAAGGATGCGAAGGAGAACAAAGGAGGAGAAGAAGACAAAAAGACCAAAGAGAAAGAGGTACTGCAAAAATTACTGACAAATTGTCGCGTCGTTTCGCTCGTCGTTTTCATTCTGCTTCATTACTTCCATTGTTATTCTGTTCCCTTTTTGTCCTTATTTACGCATCTGGCGCATTTTAGCGTTTTTTGGTGTCTCGTTCATCATTCAATTGTTCTTTTCAAATTCACAGTATATTCAAAACAATAGAATTTTCTTCTGATTCATTTGTCTCCGGAATAATCGGTAAAATCATGTGCGCCAAAATAACACATGCGTATTTTAGCGGTTTGTTCCCTGTATTGGCGCATCAGTTAACTGTTCATCTGTAAAAAATTGAATTTTCAAATAATTACGTGATTCTTACGTTTATCAGTTACGGCGATGATTAGTCAAAACTGACAATTACTGAATATTCAGATGTTTATTATTCGTTTAATTCGTTCCTTAAGATATTTTTGAATTTCTCATTACTTTTGCTGTTTTTGTTTAACAGCCTCCGATCACCACAGCGGTGCTGAAGGTGCATCTCCATTGTCAAGGATGTGTACAGAAGATCTCCAAAATTGTCACCAAATGCAAAGGTCAGATTTGAAACCTTTTTTTTTCTCCTTGTTAGATTTGTTATTGTTTCTTGTACTCCCGTTACTTCTTTCGTTGGATTGATTTGGACTGTGTTTTTTGTGAATGGTATGATGGAAAGTTGATATGTAGCGTTGATCGTGCAGGATATAACGAAATGAAAATAGACAAGCAGAAGGATTTGGTGACTGTGACAGGGTCGATGAACATGAAAGAGCTGGCGGAGATGTTGAAGAAACATTTGAAGAAGGAAGTTGAGATTGTGCCGCAGAAGAAGGAAGGCGGAGATAATAAGAAAGAGAAAGGTGGGGACGGTGGTGGTGAAAACGGAAAAGGTGGCAATGGTGGTGGTAAAGGGAAGGGAAAAGGCGGGGAAGGCAATGGCGAAGGAAAGGGGAAGGTGAAGGATGAGGTAGGTGATGGCGACGGAGGTTTTGGTGGTGGAGAGATGATAATGAATAGTAATGTAGGTAATGGTATGCAGATGATGCAGCAGCAAGTCCAGTTTGGGTATCCATACCCGTATATGTACGGGCCGGTTTATCCAGCTGACCAGTTTCAGAACCCGTACCCGGTATCAGTTCATGCCCCTCAACTCTTTAGTGATGAGAACCCAAATGCCTGCAGTATTATGTGATGATAATCATGAGATTGGAAAAAATAATCAGAACTCTTTTTGCTAATTTTAGAGAAAATCAAAAGCTAAAAACTTGTAGATAAAGAGAAGATGGCCTGGTGATAATTATTAGTAGTACTAGTATTAATCATAAATCTGTATGTAATTAGCTTCTAAAAATGGGTGAAAATGTTCTAAAATTAGATAATGATTATTAGTAGTAGCTCTTTTAAGATGGCCAATCCACTACTAGTTATGGCTTAGTTCTGAACTTGCAGAATTTCTTTTGTTGTTTCAAATTTTTGTATGTTAATGTAGTGAATCAACTCTAGTTGAAGCCAATTTTTCTTGAATTTGAAGTTGGTGCACTCTATATTTCATGGATACGGGTAAGGTCTGTTTAGATTACACTGAATATATTGTCGTTGGTGGTAGTAAAAAGGCAAATACTTTTATTTTGTGAATAATGATGCAATTGAAAAAAGTAAGGTACTCATGGTTTACTCAGAATATTCTTTGTATGATTAGTCATGGAATGACTCCAATGTGTAGGGTTAATGAAATCTTAAGATGTGATTCAATTATTCCTACACAAGTGAGATGACTAAAGTTAAAGTGGTGGAAATATTATTTAATTTATTTCCGAAAAAAGAGGTTTTACTACTCTTTTAAGATATGGGTGAATTCTGTTTTCATTTACTTTCTTATTGTATTCACTGCTCATAATGACAAGGACATAGGTCTAATAATAACAGCTGCCGCATTATTTTAGTGTATGATAAAATAAATTAAATTGGTATTTAATGGGATTCTTTAATTGACCAAATTGAGTAGTAGTAAATAATTAAGAAAATCATGCATGAGTTTTTGCCCCAATGCATACGGCGCAAAAACAAACCATAAAATAAATAGGTGCAATAACAAAGAGTATGTGGACAAATAGATAGGGACATGCACTTAGTTATAAGGCTAATATGTTATTTGAACAAATTGAGCAACCAATTATCCAAATAGCTTTAAATATATTCCTAACCTCTTAAATTTATTAGTAGATTTTATTTGAATATTTAAATTATAATCTATTTTAATTCAATATATTAGATATTTCAATTCATATTTAGGAAAAGTCTCTACGCGTATTTTTAAGAATCTATTAGGTAACTAAGCTGATCACATAAATTATGTTCTCTCTTTTAATTATATACATCAATGTATTGTTTGAAGTTTTACTATTTGTTGAGGTTATTGTGTCTAATTTTTTTTTAAATGAAATACTTCATAACTTATTTATGTATTGAGCTATGGAGAACACACAACAAAATTACTCTAAATACTTTATCAAAATAAATTTTAAAATTACTATTAATAATAAATGGTCATTTAAGTGTATTCTTTAACTTTAATTAAGAGTAATGCTGTAATTAATTACGAAAATCAAGTATGGGTTTTTGCCCCATTACCTACGGCGCAAAAAGAGTGAAACAATAATAATAAATAATATAAGTGGCCAAGTAGACATAGACATTGACATGGCCCCACGCTGAAAACATAAGGGAAAGTTTTGTACACTCTGTAAGTTGCAGTCTATAGGGTTATATGTCACCCACTTTTCGTAATATATAAACGTGCCATTTAATTTTGTTCTGGTTGATATATATATATATATATGTTTCAATTTTGAATGTGTATAAGTAGATATTTAAATTTATATAAAGTTAAACTAGTATATACTCATACGTTCTACATGACAAATTAAATGAGATAAACTCGAACTGATTTGTATTATGTCACTAGAACGCGTGTGTTTACTTGTTCAATTTTATACAAGTTTATCCAACGCAGGGGCGGAGCCACCCTTGGCCAAGGGATGGCAAGCGATATCACTTTGCCGAAAAATTACATTGCATATAAAGGTTTAATTTTGATTTAATATATATAGTTTAATCTAGTGGTTTAGGGGTCGTGAAAATTCCTTGAGGTCGCGTGTTTTAGCCTGATAGCTTCATTTTTTACTACATACAATTGTTGGCACTCCTTTAATAAAAGTCATTGCTCCGCCACTGACCCAAAATTAAAGGATATAGATTTTAACTAAGGTTAAATTAAGTGACATGTTTATATATTGTCTTTCTTAATTATGCACATCAGTCTTAATTGAATATACCTAGATATTGTATTGGTATAACCAATAAACAATCTTAAAGCGATTTTGAATGACTTTTTATGATTTATTAAAATTAATGCGTATAACTAAAAGAAGTGACATAATTTAATTGATACATTTATTTATGTAATGGTATTTTAAATTTTTTCCAAAATTTGAAATTTAATAAAGATACTTCTTTGTATCAAAATAAATCATAGTTCAAACGTTTAAATAAAATTTATATTCGTTATGTCCAACCCGGCCCTAAGGCTAAGGGTACCTCTTCTTATTAATTTTAAACAACTCATCGCCGTACAACAGACTCCACTAAAAGGACTTGTTCTTAATGATTTCAATTGGAAAAAAATACTTCTGCATTTACTCTTTTGTCTTCAATCAATTACTATTATATATAATTATAGTGTAGTACTATTTGATAAATAAATAAAGTAGTACATTGATTTTAATTCAGACTGAACAATTTTATTTCAAATGGTACTTGTAACATTTTATTATTTTTGGGTCCAATTATACTAGGTATACATGCCAAAAATGTGAGTTTCCAATGGGATCAGGGATCGATCAAAAATTGACTTGCTTGAAATGTTTTAGACCAAAATAGAAGATTTCATATATTTCATAATCTTATTCAAATGCTCTTTTTAAGACATATTCGATAATATTATGACAATCGGAACAGTTAGAATAAAAGAAAGACGAAATAGCTCCACGGCTAGAATATAGATGCACCACTATAGATTTGTCGAATTCTAGTCTTGGCCAATGACATGTCCGACAACACTAAAGCTATAAGTGTAAATGTAATCATCTCAATTCGTCGATAAGCTTAGCCTTGTTTTTAAATTCCTAAACTAATTAAAACGCTTATGATTATGATTCTGTTGTATCAATTCTTCCAATAATAACTATTGCTTGTGTCACCTTACAATAACGAAAATAATATATAAATATTTTTTATAACAATATTGTTATAAATAAGTTTGACTGCACTCACATGTTACTTTGAGGTGATCTCTTAAACATAATCAAATTCATAAATATTGAATTATCATATAACTAAGCAAACATAATAACACTGTTATATACTTTATATTCATATATGAGTTAAAGTAAATTCTCTTTATTTATTTTCATCCTATTAAAAAAATAATTTTAACAACATCACATTTCATGTTATTTCACAAGTGGGGTCTCGTTATTTAATTTTATCATTCTCAAAAAATCTAATAAATCTATATATATAAGTACTCACTCATTTTAAATTATTTGTCGTGATTTATAAAAATAGTTTTCTCCGTCATTCGTTATAATAGAAGTTTAAGATAAAAAAAATTATTCCTTTTGTCTTAGTTATTTTCAAGATTACAAACATAATAATAAAATAAATATTTAATAAAAAAATCTTTAAATATGAACATAAACAAAAAATAATAATTAATATATTTTTTAAATAAATACACAACAAATTATTTAAGAGAGAGAAGTAACCGTCAGTTACGTTAATAATTGAAATTTCTGTTTAGTAATTATAGCATTGACTGTAAATTAATTAAAATTTGGTCAGCCTTGAAAAGAGCAGGAGAATAAATGAATAATTATGTCGGCCTAGGAAAAAAAAACAATGCCTTTTTATTAATCTTAAATAATATATTTACGTCCTAATCTATTTTTGGAACACTAATTATTTACTTTTTATTTTTGAAAATAATAATTAAATTTTTGAAGAATTTGAGGTTGAATTAAGTTTAAAGAAATATATTTTAATACCTATAAAACAATGTAATTCATTTTTCTGATTTTTATAAATTTAAATTTTTATATTTGTTAATACGACAATTAGATATTAGGTTATAGGTAGCATAATCCTAAATTTTATACCAAAATTAAAATCTTAATCCTAATAACCAAAATGCTCAAATATTACAATGAATTTGACAAGTGCATGGTCTCATGGACGATTAATTACTTATTTCCATCATTATTATTTTTCTCCTCGTTTTCTTTTGTTTTAATATATCGTCAGAATTTTAAATTTGTCAATAAATTTTAATTATGCAGTTCAATTATTGATTGTGTTAACTTAATATATATTAGCATATAAATTATCTCATAGAAACCACGTGACATATAAATTTTAAAAGTTCCTAAATGATCAATTTGTAAGTTGGAGTTTTCAAATGCAACTGCAATAGAAACAAATTAAGGTGTTTAAATGTAAATCCTCAAAGTTGGAGTGTTGAATTGCCAATTTACGAAAAGTTAATCTATGTACTCTCTGTCTCAATTTTGTGGCACACCTTTTTTTTAGTCGGTCCAAACAAGAATGATATATTTTTGTATTTAGTAATAAATCGATTTTAAATATCCATTTTATTCTTAATAATATGATTTATAGCCAAACAAGCATTTATAACTTGATATAAACCCCAAATTTTAAATTTCTTTTTTTTTAACTTTATATTAAATCAAGTTATATTCATATAAATTGAAATAATATGACGAGAAATATGTATTATTATTTTTATTTTTATTTTTATGATCAATGATGAACCACTACTTGTCTACTAAGCCAATTTATCGAAGAGCCCCATTGTCCCACGTTGTATGTAGTACCATAATAATTAACGTAGTAGTAGTAGCCTAGTAGGAAACACATATCATTCATTATTCATGATGTGTCACATGACATTATATGATCATCATCATACACTTCATACAAATTTTAATGCCATGTAAAATTTCTCGAAAGATAAGTATTTCTCACGTTTAATATTAGTTTGTAAGTTCAAATTACTTAAAAAAAAATGATGCGGTGAATAAATTAAAATTATCTCTCCTTTGATCAAAAGTTTTGATTTCCAGATTTAGTATGATTTCTTAGATATAGGGAGCACTTTCATTGAATGAGTCTAACGCGATACGAATTTGAATATGCTGACGCTCTAATATAAATATTGTATACTGAATTAATTTTTTATTTTAAAAAGGGAAAATGGTCAAATATGCCCCTAAACTATTCGAAAAGGTCTAGATATACCCCTCGTTTAAAGTTTGGCTCACTTGTGTCCTCGCCGTCCAACTTTTCGTCTAGATACGTCCTTATAGGCGTTAAACGACCAAATGGAATTGCCACGTCATTTTTACATTACCACGTGACATTGGAAAAGGGTCAAATATACCCCTAAGCTATTCAAAAAGGTCTAGATATACCCCCCTTTAAATAAACTACCCGACCCATTTTCAACAATTTTTTTTTTGATAAATCCCGAAAATGAGTAATTGACTAATAAAAAAAAGGAAAAATATGAAAAAAAATATATATAAATTTAACGCCAAAAATTCGCAAATAAATAGTAACCTTAAATTCAACAATTTCAACAATTTTTAAAATTTTTTTTTTTCGATAAATCACGAAAATGAGTAATTGATTAATAAAAAAAAATATGAAAATGACTTTATGCTGAATTTTTAGGTAATATTTTTCATATATTTTATTAATCAATTACTCATTTTTGGGATTTATTGAAAAAAATAAAAAATTTAAAAAATTGTTGAATTTAAGGTTACTAAATTTATTTGTGAATTTTTCGCGTTAATTTTATATATTTTTCCTATTTTTTATTAGTCAATTACTCATTTTCGGGATTTACCAAAAAAAATATAAATTTAAAAAAATTTGTTGAAAACGGGTCGGGTAGTTTATTTAAAAGGGTGTATATCTAGACCCTTTCGAATAGTTTAGGGGTATATTTGACCCTTTTCCAATGCCACGTGGTAATGTAAAAATGACGTGACAATTCTATTTGGCGTTTAACGCCCATAAGGGTATATCTAGACGAAAATTTGGACGGCGAAGGCACGAGTGAGTCAAACTTTAAACGGGGTATATCTAGACCTTTTCGAATAGTTTAAGGGCATATTTGATCCTTTTCCCTTTTAAAAAAGAGAAAGAGAGAGATAAAGCAACAATTTAGATTTTAGTACTATTTGTCCATAAAATATAAATTGAAGAGTTCGGTTGAGGTATTGTTTTTGTTTCCAAGTTTTTGTTTCCATGATCGATATTTGTATTGAGGTTCAATTAATTTTAAAATTATGCGAAAAAGTGCCAAATTAACGATAAATATTTTTTAATAAAGATGACTCAATATTTGAGACTTCATATTACTCCCTTCTTCCACTTTTATTTGTTATGTTACGCTTTTCGAGAGTCAATTTGATTAATTTTTAAAGTTAAATTAGATTACATTAATTCAATATTTTAAACAAAGAGGTATTCAAATATTATAAGAAAAGTACTATAAATTGTAATTTTTTGCATATCAATATGTTGAAAAAATGCATCTTAAAATGTTAGTCAAAGTTCTTATAGTTTGACTCTAAAAAGGGAAACAACGACAATTAAAAGTGAACGAAAGAGTAATAATTAAAGAGTTTGGTTGAGAAATTATTTTTATTTTCAATTTGTTGTATGATCAATATTTGTATTGACATTTGATTAATTTTAAAGTTATGCTATAAACTGTCAAATTAACGATCAATATTCTCAAATAAAAATGACTCGATACTTAAAACTTCAGATTACTAATTAAGAATGAAAGGATACTAAGCATGTAAGAGATGAAACTAATGGAGTACTTGGGAATTATAAATTCATGTTTATTTTTTGTTTTTATGTTTTGGATTGAATATATGTCTTATGATGAGTTGGTTGAATAAAAACAACTGCAGTTAATATTCTACCAGCTCAAAGTGACTTCATGACTTTGTTGTGTACTTTCCAAGCTAATTGTTTAATAATAATAATAAAAATCTTCATGGAACACCTCCAAATCCAATCACTCTCTAAATAAATATGACTAAAAATATATAGTAATGAAAGGGGTGTGCTTCTAATTCTTTTTTTAAAGTACTCCATTTAAAATATATATTATCTCAATATAATGTATATATAATTTAAATAAATATTATATATTGAAACTGATTTTCTCTAATACAAAAATAAAATCATTTTTAAAAGTATTTTACAAAATATCTTAACCAACCAAATATAAGAAAATCAGAAAACCAGCACACCCTAAATTAAAATCCAATCGGACATGATTGTTTTCCTTAAAAAAAACAAGTAATTCAAAATTGTGCTTGGTTATGCATTTTTTATAAAGTAAATTTCAAGTTAAAGAAATGATTTTTAGAATTTTTTTAAATCACATTTTTTATGTTGAAATGCATATTTAATACTTGGAAATTTCAACTCAAAGATGGTATACTTTGATTAGATTCCCTAGGCATGTGGAATTTTTGAATGTGGGACTTGTATGTATTTTTAGATGTGATGATTACTTAAGGCCATGCCCATGTGTGCTCAAAATTTGGAAGGAGATTGAATATTAATGAATATAAGCCTAAGTCATCTTCGGCCCCTTAAAGTTATTTGTATAATTTATTTAGACACTTTAATTAGGACTAGTATCTATTGAACACTTTTATTGTTCAGAATAAGTACCTATTTGACACTTTTCACTGACATGGCAATGAAGGTATAATACACAGCCATTCAGCGCGTCAGAACGTATTTTTGGTTTTTCTTTTTTATAAATCTCTCTCTTCTTCCTTAGCCATAACTTCTTCCAAAACTAGTACCATCTCTGCCGTTGCCGTCGATGTTGCCACCACCACCTTCCACCCTTTTCTTTTCTCCTGCCTCCTCTTCCTCTCCCTTCCCCTTACCTCTATCGTATTCAACTGGGGAAACACCATTACGATTTCCTTCTCCATTTTCTTTAAATTTGTTGGATATTGTGATCTTATTTATCGAAAAAAATAGAGACTCATACAATGACTACTCTGTTTCTTCTTCCATTTTTTTTCTTATTGAAATATATATCTAACAAATCAGATTTAAAATAAAAAATGAATCGCCTCTCCTTCCTCCTTTCTCTGTGTATTGCTTAGATGAGTATGTAGTCAATAATTTTATTGATATCTAAAATTATAAATGGTTCATATTTTGTAGGTTCATATATTGATTAATTTTTATGTATATGCAATTTGCTATTTTCAACTTAAAAAAAAAAGATCTGAAAAAAAATTAGTGGATTAAGAGGATTTGAAGGTGACGACGGCTATGGTGGAGGACGGGGCTATGGTGACGACGACTATGGTTGATAGTAAATCTGTCTCTACTTCATAGAAATTCTCAATGCATCATTGAACATTGCAACAAGTTGCTTGATCTGTAGCTAGGTGGATGGCAACTTCAATTTTTTTTTATTTTTTATTTTTTCCGTCAAAATGCCACATGTACGTCATTGATTTGTCAATTCTCCACATCATCGCGAGTGTATTACACACATTTCGTACTTTTAGCTGATTGTCAAAAAAGTGTTCAAAAGATTCAAATTTGAATTAGTAGAGGTGTTCAATAGGTACAAGTTCTAGTTGATGTGTCTAAGTGAATTATGCGGACAACTTTAAGGGGCTGTCGATGATTTAAGCCATGAATATATTTGAATATAAAATATGAAAAAGCATAATACATAAATATGTCATTTAACTTGGCCTCATTTCATATTTATACCCTCCAACTTTGAGTGTGCACAAGTAGACACTTAAACTTGTATACAGTTGAACGAGTAGACACATGAATCCTATGTGGCATAATATACATAGGACACCACGCATGACACAAATTGCCATGTAGGATGCCACGTAGGATGCGTGTGTCTATTTGTTCAATTTTATACAAGTTTGAGTGTCTACTTGTGCATACTCAAAGTTAGAGGGCATAAATAAAAAATAAGATAAAGTTAAAAGGCATATTTATATATTATGCCACATGAAAAGGCATGAAAAAATTATGTGCCTCTCAATTATCCTAAAGTCCCCATGCCAAAGTTTGAATAAAGAGAAGAAAAAAGAAAAAGAGGGAAGAAAAGAAAAAGACAAGGGAAAAAGCTTCATAAGGGTGAAAGTAGGTGATTAGTAAAAGAGGGCAACTTTTCTTTATTATTAGATTATATAATATAATATAAAGAATTCTTTTCCTTGTCAAATTAAGTAAAAGGACATTTAAAGGTACTATTGTTTTTCAAAATATGAGATGTGTAATCTTAAAAATAAGATTCTTATATTTTTATTTTAGTCCTTTTAATATTTGACAAAATTGGTTTGATATGAAATTAATTGAAATGTGTGTTTTCGATACTATTAAATATAAAATAATAATATGCACGAGCTTAATATAAGAAATATTATTAGTTTTCATACATAAATTTTAAAGTTTCACGTACTTTTTTCTAAGTTTGATATGTGGTCAAAGATGTTATAGACAAACATGATCGTCCAACCCAATATATTTTAAATATATTCAAATGCCTATTTTATTTAGCCTCAAGAAATATTTGTTTGTGGTGGTGGTGGTGGGTTTAAGTGGATGAGGGGGTGGTGGTTAATTACCCCCAATATAGTATTGGATTACTAGGTTGTTATGTCATGCTTGATGATGAAATCAAATAATTGACAACTTGAGCATTTAAAATTCCATTGAAAAAGTTCCCAAAAAGAGGTACAAGTAATTGATAAAAGAAGACAAAATTGATATCAATTCTCTTAATTGAGTAACATTTTAATCAATCTTATATGATTTATATAGTCCACATCAAAGTTAAAAATATGTAGTTTCCACAATATTTACAACTTCCATTATTGAAAATGGGGTACTATATACAAAAGTTGATGTAGGGTATGTGGAGTTTCCATTCATTTGATTTGGTGGAATACAATAGTTAGCCATCAAAGAGGACTTAGAATGAGTGAAGTACTGTCATAAAAACACGTTCCCATGTTTGATGCTCTTAAGACTCATTATGTTTTAGATTCACGTCGTGTAGGATTCGATAAGAAGGAGAAATACTTGGGTGATTTGCATAAATAGGATCTCCGAGTATTACTATTTATATGGGAAAGTTATGCAGAATAACAAATATCTAGCCTATATTAGGTAGTATAGCTACCGTTTGAGAAAATAATAATTTCCGGCTACAATTTCCTCAATTCTTGCTATTCGCCTAATTTGTATAATTGCCTGTTTTGTATAAATTCTGAAAATTTATATAATTCGATTCCTGATTGTGTAAATCCAAAATTTTGTATATGTTTACCCTAACTATTTGTATACGATTTATGAAAAATTCATAATAAATTATCCTATTTGTATATTGATAAGAGAAATATACAAACAGAGTTCTGAAAATTTTCCAAATGTATAAAAACATATATACTTACCGTATTTGTATATTCGCAAGCGAAATGTCTTCTTAAATATTTTAACGAATTTTCTCATGAATCAATCTGTACTATAGTGTGTATATATATATATCAGCTCAGAATCATGCATAAGATCTTGATCAATTACACATAAATAACCATCTATGCATGAATTGATCATCAATTTTATTGATTGCAACAAACATTACAACTCTACAAGATTACAACACAGAATCTAAAGCTGGATATACAACTTCTTGTCTGTTTGGGCTCTGTTAAGCTGGAACTTTAGATAAATGGTGAAAAAAATGGTCTAAATAGTATGAAGAAAAAGAGAGTTGAGAAGTGCAGCCTCAAATCCATTAGAAGCTAACCATTTTGAATATGGAGGTGGATTTAGAGTGTCGTCTGTCTATGTGTTCACGTGAACACATTAGCGTTTGTCCAGTTCCTACAAATGTAGGAAGAAATTTCTATAAATGTTTGATTGTAAAGTGTAAACCCACTTATAATTGTATATTAACTTGAAAACGTTGTGGGACTGCTACACTTCAAATCTTGAATCCGCCTTTGTTTTAATATTGATCTCATTCTATCCAATCTCAGTTGCCCCAAGTCACTAGCTTCAGCAATCAGGCTCAATTATGACTGCACCTTCTTCAACTCTTGTAGTGAGAGACCTGAGCCGAAGAGCAAAACAAAGGAATCATAGATGACACACGAATAGACCCTATCGTTTTTTCAGTTGCTCGAAGGATACTAGCTTCGAAAGGATTTAACAATGCAAAGTATGCAAATTATACTATCCAATTCGTCATAAACAACGCCTTATTTCTTACACTGCCACTAAGAAGCCGCGCTATGAGAAAAAACACCAGCGTTACTATAATAGCAGCATGTGTAAGACCTTCTCGCTTCTGACTTATAATGCTTCAATCGAATTAAGATGACGTAAAAAGAGTGCTTCCGAAAAGGATTCTAAAGCAAATGATTGAGATTGAAGCTAGTGCAAAATCTCTATTCCTATCTGAGTCTATCTTTCAGAGAGAGCCTACCTCTTCTATGGTTCCCACCTTCAAACAAACTTGTACTAATTAGATTTAAGTAAATATGTCAATCTTGAGCCAAGAAAATAACATCTATCTAATATACAAAATTTATGGCAATGTGTCCGTATATTGGACTAAGTAAGGAAGTTATCGGATCTGGAAAAAAAATAAATCATGATAATATTTGAAGAGCCAACTACATATTGAGTACAACTAAATTACTGAGATGAGATACAATTCATTATTTGTACCTTGTTGGGGTGAGATAACAGGATCAGCGCACTGTTCTAGTGGAAGTTAGGGGGAGAAGTGTCATTTTCGTTGTCATCCAAAATAAGTTTCACTCCATTGCTCCTAAGGCCGTTAACTATAGCCCAAATTTTTGTACGATTCTTGAAACCTTTCTTCTCAACCTCTTTATTTACATTGACATGGATCCCGTTTCCTTGCCCCTGATCAAGACCCTCCACTTTGAGACGCATTGCCAACACTTCTCCTACAATTGCTGCAGCCTTTGCATTGCAAGTTCTACCGCACTCAAGTGACTGTTTCACTGAATGTTCAACAGTAGATGATGTTGCTACTATACGTCTGTTGTTTCTGTCTACCGCATTTGCGGTGATGTACTTCAATGATATGAACAATCTCAACACATACCTCTTCTTCAACAACGTCATATTTCAAAAATCCAATCTGTTCAGGAGGAAGTTCTGTTAGCAAGAGTATTTTATTAAACTAGAAAGAAAAGAGTAGAGTCGCCACTAAACTAATTTTCAAATGATTAAAACAGTACTTGGGCCTGATTTCTGCTTTTTGGGCCTTTGGCCCAACACCTGGTACCTGTCCTAAACTAACAAGGTACTAGTCAAAATAAATGGGTTTTTGGCCCAATAATTACAAAATACAAATGCTGAAATTTTAAGGCTCTTTAGCCCATTTTCAATGCAATATACAGCATATACGACTGATGTATATCGCTGTATATTGTGCATATCCAGCCTTATAATCCGCTCCGAACACCTGTACATCGCCTTTAGGGAACCTGTTTTTCAATTTTATTGATCTGGTTGACTCAATAAAAGAGAACTGGACATCCTTGGCCTATTTTGAGATGCAAGGGAGAACATGGGAGTCCAACAGACTCAATCCGAGGGAGATCATGCATAAACAAAATAAAATATACGAATTAATAGCTCATCATGGAATCTCGGGTATCATTTAGAAGAGTCAATGCTACCAAAGCAAACAGGCATAGCCTTGACAAGAAATTCGACCTATAATAGTGATAATAATACGAAGGACCTAACTCCGAATAATAAGATGCAACACTTTGTATCCAACATAATTGATATAACAAGCATAAAAGAAAGAAAAACTAAATTCTACTTAGAGAAACACACTTAGTGGTTAACAATTAATAACGAGGAATGTGAGAGTACTATTGCATCTTATTGAGGCAGTAACAGATGATAAGGGAGAAGTAATTGTTTTCTAAAAAGTTGATATACACCGGAAGCGAGGTAACCCCAAAGTAAGGATATGCTTACGAATATAGCATTCGAATAAAGGCAAGTAGCAAGCTAAAACACAAAAGGGCATAAAAGACTAAAATAAGTATGTCAAAAGTCCAAACTAGATTGAAATAATAAAATTATTCACACATGTTATGAACATGATTGCTAGGCAATAGCTATATTCCGAAATAAGGAGAGGCATTAGCGAGGAAGAACTCAATTTTTATGGAGCATTTAACCTAGAAAAGAGCAGCGAAACTATTTAAAGAGGTTTGGAAATGCCAATGCTACACTAGAGATAGTGAATACAAAAGGAAACCAGCAATTAGGAAATCGAATATTTCGAACAATAACAAGAACAAAAACAAGACATCACATGGAACGAACAAATCAGAGGAGCTGGACACTTTGATGTTAAAGATGTAAATCACATTAAAGACTCTAGGTTACGATAAGCAATAACCATATTGTCATGGGTCGAAACCAAACAGGACCTAAATAACACTCAAGCTACGCAAGAACAGATATAAATTCTACAATATTAGGCTAATACAATGAGAGTCTGAGACAAAGAATCATGAACAGAAAGGAAAAACAACCCAAAGCCATGAGTGAACAGTAAAGAAAACACAAATGTATTGCCGATATACCTCTTTTGAAGCAGCGAACTGAGAATTCGACCCGAGCAAAGCTTTCTACCACCAGCAACAAAAAAATTCGATATAAGCTCGAACCCCCAAAGCAATGAACTCAGAAATTTTAGTTATATATATAAGAATTATATATAACTAAAATCTACTTTCTGTTTTCCTATCTATTCTTGAATTTTCAACTCTCTCCTGTGTTTTTTCTTTCACTGTCTCCAACCCTAAACGTTAAGGCTGGAAATGGTACGATTTCGTTTCTGGGTTCGTCCCGTTGAAGAAGAAGAAGACGCGTATGGGTACGCTGTTAACATTGAGAAAATTGGGTAATTGGGCCTGCTGAATTGGGTTAGGATTTAAGGGAATGACATGAAAATTTGGGTTCAAAATTGGGTAGAAAAGGTTAAAAGTGAAATGGGATTGGCTAGATTTTGCAATTACAAAATGGCTATGGATTGTAATTATAGCCACATAAAATTCAAAACATAGCCGAATTGAGTTAATTTAATGTATCCGGTTAGAATTTAAATATGATGAATTAATATTACTTAATTAATTAACAAGATTCTTAATCTCAATGAAAATAAAATAATTAACTTAATTATGAACTAAAAACTCAAAAATATAAATTATTGAATAATTAAACTAATTAACTGAATACTTAATGAAACAAAATCTCGATTTTCGAATATTTATAAAATATAAAATATATAAAAGACATACGTACTATTTAAAAATAAATGACAAGACTACTTTTAAAATAACTTGAAAATATTTTAGAATGTTATAAAACTAATTATTTTAAATCGTTTGAAATTGAAGAAGCTCGATGATTAATTCCTACATTCTCAATGGTAATTAGGAAGATAAAACAAAGCTCCACCTTGCACTAATGATGAATCGATACTTCTAAAATAACAAAAATTAGATGGACAAATTCTATAACTAAACAACAAAATCCGTCACTAAATGATGAATTATTGACGGATTATCATAAGATTTTGTAATTGCTAGTCGGCAACGTTCCTTGAGAGTAAGTTATTAAGCTCCACATCTCTTGTGTTGGTTTGCGAGCTATTGAACAAAAACAGGTTTAGCCAGTACACACCCAAACGGTTTCTCTAATAAATGAAACAATTTCGTACATTTATTGAAGCATATAACTATTTCCCAAAGAGTTGAAAACTCACCATATGAGAATTAAGATTGCATCTTTACTGCCAAGACTTTTACTACACATCAACATTATAATTTATAGGACATTAGAGAAGAATTGATAACTAACAAAAATACTCAAATGCAGATTGATACAACTTTGATCCATCAGCTGAAATACAAGAGCTCATATCTTTGTCACAGAAGAACCATAGAAGTAGATATATTGTTTTTGAAATATCCTCGACTAAAGTAAAATATATCAAACTAGGTTTGGAAAGAAAATACTATTTTGAAAATAAGAAGAAAGGAATGATAAACAATATAATAACTAAAGAAAATGTAACAATAGGTAACAAAAAAATAAATAATAAAATAGTAGAAGTGTAATAATAATAATAATAATAATAATAATAATAGTAATAAGGAACTTAACACTTTTTTAATATCTACTTACCTTTTACCCTAATTTTCATTTTAAAATTTTTCTATCTAAGCTCATGTCCTCAATATATTGGAGTTGCGTCATGTCTTGTTTAATCCTTCTATCAAATACTTTTTTCGAACAACCTCTACCTCTCTTCACCAACCTGTTACACCTCTTTCTTCTTAGAGCATATGTGCATCTCCTTTTCACATGTTTGAACTATTTGAGCAACGATTTTCTCTACTTTTACACCAATGAGACCACTCCCATCTTGTGTCGAATATCATTGTTCCTATTCCTATCTCTCATCGTATGCTCACACATCCATCTTAACATACTCATTTCGCTACATCCATCTTATAGACATGCAAGTTCTCGGTGGACCAAAGTATTAATTACATTTGAATTTGTGGATCAAGGTGGGGCCACATCTCGATTTGGTCGTGGATCCATTTGAAATCAATAAATTCTAGTCAGATAGGTAGAAATCATTATATGTAAGGGATGTTTGATACAATAATTTTAACAACGAAGGTGAAATTAACCAAATAACATAACGAAGAACAAAATTAAACATTAAATCAAAGTATATAAGGATATATTTGACCCTTTTCCCTATATCCTATTCTATTAACACCACTAATTTTGTGGTTTCCCCATATTATTATCATTTCCTTTTCTAATGGGCCAATAATGGGCTCAAGGCCCAAAAAAAACAAAAGTAAAATTAGGTCAGCCCAAAACCAAAACCCACCGTCCACTAAAAAAATCAACGCTAGATTTCATTTTTGTTGCCAAACTTGAACAAAGGATCACCGTCCATATCTATCTTTGCACCTCCATTGAACCGTCAACGTGCACCCTCACATACTATATATACTTTACCTCCAACATTCTCTCAACCCCTCTTTCAAAAAACCCTCGTTCCTCTCTTCTATAACCTTTAACAATTTCTCCAAATCCGTAGATCTTACGAATTCAAAGGTATTGTATTGCTGATTCAGTTTCGATTTCCGATTTTTTGTAATTTTTTCTGATTTTTTGAGTTGTAATTCGTGTTAGATGGTGTCGGATGCGGCGAAGAAGAGAGATGCGCAGAAGAAGGCGGCAGCAGCTGCTAGGAGAGGAGGTAAAGGTGCGGCAGCGTCTAAATCTGCTGCGACGGCGTCTAAATCGGAGGTGGAAAGTAACGGGGTTGATAATTTGACGAATGGAGTAGGGGATCTACAGATATCTGATCGGACTTGTACGGGTGTTTTGTGTTCACATCCGCTATCGAGGGATATTCGGGTAAGTTTTTGTGTTTTAGATCTGATTTTCTCCGTATTTTAATGGTTTTAGATTCGTTATTGTAATAGTTTTTTCTTGATATGTACTCATTTTGATTGATTAGATTTAAGATATTTGATGGTGTTTATGTGAATTTTTTGGTTTAGTAGCTGGTTGCGTATTTATAGTGCTACACAAAAGTTGAGTGGACGAGTATCTTTCTTAAGCGAAATGCTTAAGTTTAGAAAAAAACATACAACTAAAAGTTGAGTGGACGAGTATACATTTTGCTCTATTTGGACACATTTCATCCTATAACTGGACAAATTTAGCTACACAACAACATACTACTTGTGGGTCTGTTAGGGTGGGATGTACACCTATCTGTTTCCGATAAATTCTCAACTCAAAATAGATGTAATCAAAGCATGATTAAAGAAAAACTGACTTCCAAAATAACAAGATAAAGAAAAGAAACGAAACAACATTTAATAGTGAAACTTAGTAGAATAAGATACTATGCATATACTAACTAAAACTACAGCACGCGACTAGCTAACACATTTACGTATGTTTTTGTTATATTGAATTGTGTCAGCTTGCGTGAATACAAGTGTTATATAGCTTTTGTCTTTTTGTCGTCTCAAATTTTGCATTATATGTGGTTACAAAATTTGTGATATTTCTGAGGTTCCAATCTTGTTTTATTACAGAGGGTGCATGTTGCTGTCAAGAGAAGTGCATATATATAATAGTACTTTACTTGTTATAAAGAGTATTGAGTCATAAAAGAAGCTGAATATTAGGATGCAGAACCTTTGGATTACCTTTATTTGGAATATCATTGTTTTGATTTGGTGCTCTGTGTTATACAGATAGAATCATTATCAGTCACTTTCCACGGACATGATCTAATCGTTGATTCTGAACTGGAGCTCAACTATGGCAGGTAAGACTTGTTATTTTCATGTATTGCTGTGTACCTTAGCTTAATTGATGTTCAAGTTCTGACATCATAGTTTCACAGACGTTATGGTTTGTTGGGATTGAATGGCTGCGGGAAGTCTACTCTTCTTACCGCTATAGGGTTGAGGGAACTTCCCATCCCAGACCACATGGATATTTTTCATCTTTCCCGGGAGATTGAAGCCTCTGACATGACCTCTCTCGAGGCGGTCATTAATTGTGATGAAGAGAGGTTGCAATTGGAGAAAGAAGCTGAAGCTTTGGCTGCACAGGTATGATGCTGTTAACATTAAATTAATGTTCCTTGGTCTTGGTTTTCCTTTCAGATAATCATATTATCTTCCTCTATTATAGGATGATGGTGGTGGAGAGCAACTTGAACGGATCTATGAGCGTTTAGAAGCTATGGATGCTGCCACTGCTGAGAAACGTGCTGCTGAAATCTTGTTTGGGCTTGGATTTGATAAGAAAATGCAAGCAAAGAAAACACGCGATTTTTCTGGTGGCTGGAGAATGAGGATTGCTCTTGCCCGTGCCCTCTTTATGAATCCAACAATTTTGTTGCTTGATGAGCCAACAAACCATCTTGGTAATCTTCTCTTTTCATTTTCTAGTTCTAGTAGAATAGATCTTTCAGAAATTATTAGGGTTTTCTCGTGCTAGATTTATATGGATGATGTGTAGTCTTACACATTGAGTTATCAGTTATGTAGTGTCGTAAATTGCATATATAGGGCATCCAAAGTGGTTCATGAAGGTCTTGAGTTGCTACACCATTGTCTGTTATAGTTTGACGCCTAGATTTAACACACAGCTTCACAACCAATCCGAACTATCCTTTCACCACTCCATCCTCACACGCATAACGTCCCAAATGTGAACCACATAATCGGGATACGTCTGTGTGTGTGCGGGGGGGAGGTGATGAATTGAATAACATGCTATTTTGGGTTAAGTACTCAGTTTCTTTTGCTGTACACCCCTCTATGCATCGTTGTAGTTCTATTTCAGCAGAAACTCTCCTGGCTGTTTTTATGTTTCTTTGTGATGTTAATTTATTAAAAAAAGTTGTTCTTAAATGAAAAGGGAACTCTTTACTTTTGGACTGATGGAAAATATTAGTTCATCCCCTGAATTTTTTAACACTCCATTTATGGGTCTTTTAGAGTTGACATGTGTAATTCTTCTTGAATGCAGACCTAGAAGCCTGTGTGTGGTTAGAAGAATCCTTGAAGAACTTTGAGCGCATTCTGGTTGTCATTTCACACTCACAGGATTTTCTCAATGGTGTGTGTACCAATATCATCCATATGCAAAACAAGAAGTTGAAACTCTATACAGGTAACTACGACCAATATGTGCAAACCCGTTCAGAGCTGGAAGAGAACCAGATGAAACAGTACAAGTGGGAGCAGGAGCAGATTTCTGCAATGAAGGAATACATTGCTCGCTTTGGGCACGGTTCAGCTAAACTAGCCCGTCAAGCACAGAGTAAAGAGAAGACATTGGCTAAGATGGAGCGTGGTGGGCTTACTGAGAAGGTGGGGAGGGACAGCGTCCTGGTTTTCCGGTTTACTGATGTCGGCAAACTTCCTCCTCCAGTTCTACAGTTTTCTGAAGTTGCTTTTGGCTACACACCTGATAACCTCATCTACAAGAACCTTGATTTTGGTGTAGATCTCGACTCCAGGGTAGCACTTGTAGGGCCTAATGGAGCTGGAAAGAGCACACTGCTTAAGCTGATGATAGGGGAGTTATTTCCCACTGATGGCATGGTTAAGCGGCATAATCACCTAAAAATTGCACAGTACCACCAGCACTTGACTGAGAAGCTAGACATGGAGGTGTCAGCTCTTTTGTACATGATGAGAGAGTACCCTGGGAATGAGGAGGAGAAGATGAGGGCAGCAATTGGGAGGTTTGGACTCACAGGTAAAGCTCAAGTAATGGCTATGAAGAACTTGTCAGATGGTCAACGTAGTCGGGTGATCTTTGCATGGTTGGCTTTTAGGCAACCCCACATGCTGCTGTTGGATGAGCCAACCAACCATCTTGATATTGAGACCATTGACTCACTTGCAGAGGCCTTGAACGCATGGGATGGTGGGATGGTTCTAGTGAGTCACGACTTTAGGCTCATAAATCAGGTGGCCCATGAGATATGGGTATGTGAAAATCAGGCTGTGACACGATGGGAGGGTGGCATCATGGAGTTCAAGAAACACTTGAAGAAAAGGGCTGGATTGGGTGAGTAAAGTAAGATCTATGTGTTATACTAGAAAGTGTGATGGTATCACTATTTCCTCTTGGTGGTTCAGTGCCAAGGCGTAATGGTGAAACATCAGCAGGCTCCCATCACGGTAGCTGAGGGGAGAAAGTAAAGGATTCTTGATCACCAGTAAGACCTAAGTAACGTTAGCTAAGACCACACCTGGTGCTAGAGAGAGAGTAAGTGATCGAACCATGGTCACCGACTGTTTGAACTCTGGTTATTGTTCGGGCTTAGTCCACTATTTTTGTCGTCCATTTTACTCTACTTACATATTACCCTAGGTTTTGGAGAGCATACATTACAGCTTATTCCTTATGCCATTTCTATTCTATATCATTGCTATGATGTACTTCGGATTTTGGAATTCTGGAAGCTATTATGGATTTTTTAATCATCTTTGTCTCTTCAGTATATATGTTTCTATTTTATTTTCAACATGAAGGGGTGGGTGGCAAGTAGAATTAGCAGGTTGTTGCGCCATTATCTAGTTCACAACACTTGGAACGTAAACTCCTTGATTACTTTGTAGTTAGATTGTATACTTGAAAGTAGGACAAATAAATTTGAATTGTGCGGATGTAGGTTTATTTTGAAGTGAAGGTAGTCCTCCCAACATGATTTTAATAATAGTAGAAAATGTTGTTCTCTGTATTATATTGATACAACTGATGGAGTTTCGATTAAATTTGAAAGGTGGTGCTCTTAACGCGACTTTTATGGTAGAAAATGTTGTTTTCTATATAATATTCATATAATTGAGGTAAGGGAGAAGGAGACAACCTTGTTTGAGTTTTGACTGGTAAATATTACTTTATTATAATGTTTAAATATGTTTCTTTTTTTAATGTCGAAGTACTTGGGGTTAATTTCGTAATTCCAATGAGTACGAGTTGAGATGATGGAATCTCTTCATAGATTTTCCGTTTTTATATTTATTTGTCGTATATCGTTTAAAGAATTAAAGGTAGATAATGCTTATATATAAGAATCAATTTAAATCTCTTTAATATATGTTATTTCCAGTCTATCTCTTTCTGTGCTAGGTGAGGTTTGTGATTATCTTTCAATCTTTTTATACTTGGTAATTTAAGATCCTTATGCAGGAAGATAATCAATTCGATCATTGTGGTTAAACTCTATTATGAATTTTTTACCACATTCTCCATACTTATCTCTTACTTCTCCAAGCTCTGGTTATAAAAGAAGGAACCAAGACGAAGATACTTCTTCCCCAAAAATTCCAAATGAGGGAATCCGAGAGAGCAATCGACTTCAACTATCATCCGATTCACGGAGGGAGAAAGTGATGATTTGTCCTCTTATTCCAGAATATATTCTTACAAGGAATATATTTAGCTTCTTATTTTCATACAGGGCTTTTCGTGCACTTATTTCATTTTGGGCCTTCTTGGCCTGTATAGCACGGTTAACAAATATGCCCAACATAAAGGGGGTGATTTACAAGAAAAACCTCAGAGGCGTAAGACTTTGGAGGTGACTGGTCTTAAACTTTTGATGTTGCTTAATCCATTGGCCAACTTTCAAATTTAATAAATTTTTTCTTTTAACTTTGAATGTTTGCCCATGACAAGGGTCAAAAGTTTAAGAATGTCCACTTCCAAGGTTATTGGATGTAACTTCTTGAACAAAAAGGAAGAAAAAAGATCCGAGGGTGTGGTTGATGGTCAATAAAATAGGAGGAGAATCATGATGTTGTAAGTCCAAATTTCAAAAAAATTAAAAATATCAAGTGATTTCTTCTTGCTCAAAGTCTTGATGGCCAAAATTAGGTAGCAGAGAAATATTATACGGGCAGAGCCACCCTAGAGGAACCAGTGTTAGAGGGAAGCCACTTTGTCACTACTTGGTTGAGCACATAAGTAGGGAAGTAACAAATACCTAGTAGGATAATCAAAGTGCGTGTACATAAAATACAATTTCTCTAATAGAATTGACATAGTCAATAATTTTAATTTAGACTTTATATTTATGTGAAAAAATAATACTTAATCTATATAAATATTTATCACTGAGTTACTTTTATTTATTTATTTATCAAGAACTCAAAAGTTAAAAATTCTAATTTCACCTTATTTGCACCTTATCATTATAAAACACTTCGAAACATCTCCACCTTTTCTTCTCTATTTTCTCATTTGGCACACACACTAGTAAGTACTTGAAAGTTGGAACCAGACAACACGTGATGAAATCGATTTTTTTTATTTTGAGCGAGATACAACCAACAAAACTTGTATGAGGACCCATTAACTAGTTGACATGTGAATTGTGGGGGCATAAATTGTCCTTTAAAACTGCAATTAAAACCAAAGAGGAGAGAGAGTGTAGAGGTTTATTGGAAATTGAAAGAAAATCGTGGGTCCATATCAAATACAATTAAATAAACTAAAATGTTTTATTTATGTTTAATATTCACATTTATTTAACTTGTTTAATTAAGAATTTATATATAAAAATATTATTTCTATTTTACAAGATAAAATAATATTTATATATACTTTGATCTCTTCAAATTTGCGTTACTTTTAAAAATGATTCTATATTATAAGATAAAATTAGATTTATGTATATTCTATTTTATTCAAACTCGCGTTACTTTTAAAAATGGATATTTGATATATGGATTGAGAAAAAGACTTGAAATGTGTAACAAAGTGAAAATTTTAAAAAGTATCCTATGATATAATGACTATTAGAGTTTTTTTTTAATATTATCTAAATGGTGTTAGATGAATAACAACATTATATAGTACGAATTTCATTTTAATTTGGAACAAAACAGTCAAATTTCTACTTATTATACTTTTATTAAAACGTACAAAATTTATATTTAATATATTGAATTATATATTTTATTTTTGGAAATAGTAAATTAATGAAACTTCAATCTGGGCATTGATATCTTATTTGACATTTTTAACCAAAGTATAGAATAACTTTTCGTTCGTTTCATTACTTTTTTACTGTGCACTTTTCAACTTTGAATACACCATTTTTGTTTATTTAATTGTATTTGACGCGAACCCCACGATTTTCTTTCAATTTTTCATTAAACTTTACACTCTCTCCTCTTTGATTTTAGTTGCAGCTTTAAAGGACAAATTGTGCCACACGATCCACATGTCAACTCGTTAATGGATCCTCATACAAGTTTTATTTGTTGTACCTCGCTCAAAATAAAAATTTTCGATGAAATCAAGTCATTTTATAATAATTGATAGACAAGTGACCAATCTAATCAAATTAGACTTCACAAGTAAGAAGGGGGCCAAAATTCAAGTGGGATCCCCACACATTACGGTGTTTGTACCTTTAGCATCCTTCTACATTATTCATTGATAATGTTTTAAATTTACATTAAATTTTATTTAAATATTTGAATTGCAGTTTGTTTTGATTAAACATTTTAAAATATTATTAAATATTTTTATTAGACTCTTATGGCTCATATTTTGAAAATGTTATTTTTGTGTATGTTTATAAGTGTTCATTAAGTAGATAAATATATCACATAAAATATACATCCTCGTTTAATTATTCACATCAAATGCAATATTCCATGTGAACGTCTTTTTTGTTTAACCTCTTGGAATTTGAAATTCACTGATCCAACTAAATATATTTTTTTTAGTTAATCTTCATCTTCTTCCAAATCACCACAAGTGTGTTCATGGTGTTTTAATTATTGACATGATCAATGGTGGCTTGAGAAAAAGCTCAAATATGTCGTTGAATTTAACAAAATAGCTAACATATTTTATTTGTAAAAACAACGAGAGAGAAGAGGATAATGTAAGATTTTGTTAGTGGATAATGACACATATGGTCTAAAATGGTAATGATCGAAGCATATTCAAAACCGACTATTAATGAACGACATATTTTAGTCTTTTCTCTTTTTATAATAGTTTCTTCATTCCTAAACTTGACCCTAATCATATATGCATTTACATAAATAAGAGAGTTCTTACTCTATCTCCTTTTCTTGGTTATGATGAATGTCAATTTTCTACTACGCACTTATACAAAAACAAGAATAAATTAAATTAATTTTTTTTTTTAAAAAAGTAAAAGTAGGATGAGCTGAGGTAAATCACTCAGTAAAATAAAGTAAATCTTCATTATATACTCAAATAGTATAACAACATATATGTTTTAAAAATGTACATGTAATGCATGCAACAACTCAACCATGGTGAAGAAAAAAAGTAATTATATATCATTAATTAACCAAAGTTGTAACTTGATGGGATAATCAAGAAATAGAATCTACCATCCTAAGGGATGATCAATTATCCCTCTATCCTGATCCTCGTCTAACGGTCAAAAATAAGAAATAGAGCGATTCAAGAAGAACCATTTGACTCATGTTTCATTAGTACTTCATCTCAGGTCAATTCTTCACTACAATCACTTCAATCCACTTCTCAAGTGAAAAACCGTATTACTCCGGTCAAATCAGAAATTCTTACCATGCTACAACACTTAGGCTTCATAATATATAATTTAGGATAACATGATAAAATCAACTTATACATGGGAAGCAAATTAAGCTAAAATTGATAGCTTTTTTTTTTTTTTTTTTTTTTGCTCCATTATGTTTAACAACTTTTCAACATACTTGATTGTTCATGTCTCAAAATTCTCTCAAATTCACTTGGCCTGCATGGTACTGTAAGTGCACCATCATGATCAAAGCCATACTCCTCAGCAGCTTGTTCCAATAGTTTTAAGAATGAAGGATGTGTTAAACATTTCAATGGCACAACAAATCTCTTCAATTCATCCTCATCAACAGCAATAACAGCAAAATGACCTTCTTTAACGTCCTCAGGCACGTTATTCGAGGAATCATTTTGATCTGATTGGGTATGCTGATGATGCTGACTATCGAATTCGGCTCCCAATCTCCTAACCATTGAAAGGCTCCTTTGTAATTTCTCCACCACAATTTTCAAATTCACTATCTTGTTCATCTTTTTCTTCCCATTGGTTATCTTAGCTAATTTTGCCATTTTGTGTGAATAAACAATAAAATTGTTTTTTTGACACTAGGGGATTTGTTGGTCTTTTTTTAGTAGGGTTTTCTAACTTTGGTGTGCTTTTTTTAGGATGTTATACCTAGCTTATATAGTGTTTGAGTGAGAAGTCATAGTTTAGAGATAACATCTAAGGGTGTGGCTTTTGTTTGGCTAGTTATAACCGTCCAAATATATTCTTAACGATCAATATTGTTCGCTTTTAGGTCAAGTACTATGTACGATTTTCCCTTTAGGCCTTACACCACTTAGATTGTTCAACATTTTATAAGTAGCTTTTTTTTTACTTATCAGCAATAACAATAACATATCAAGTGAAATTTCACAAGTGGAGTCCAGGAGGGTAGCTAGAGTGTACATACCTTACCCCCTAACTATCTCATCTAGCAAGATAGAGAGATTGTTTTCGAAAGATTCTCGGTTCAGATAACACATATCGAAGAACTCCTTTACACTTTCCATGTGATACTTAATTTGTTTGCACGCACTCAACAACCTATTGGTTAATGAAGTGGGTTAAATGATCAGAATCATGAAATTTTAAGTTCAAATTTCAACAGAAGAAAAAATAACAGTGATATCTTTCCATCCATCCAAGTCATGATAAACAAAATTATTTGATATCTGTATTAATATAAAAAGATATCATATTTTTTGTTAATTTAATTGAGACACATGTATGCTGACCTAAACACCACGTTCAAAAGAAGGCATAGTTGAGAGATAAGGTCGAAAAAGTGTACATAGTTGGACGGACTTTTGGTGTAAATATTGGGAAACCAAAGCATGTGAATGAATTTTCATTTCTCTTATGAAACGTCCCTTTTAAACCAGTTATACTTCCAATTATATATTGACACTATTATTATTATTTTTTTCTTCTAATTTTCCCTATTTAAGTCTTTTTCCACTTCACTACGAAATCTTTTTTTGTTACTTAATTGGTTCATTTTATTAAATATTATTACTTCATCATCAATGACACTTGGCGGAGATTTAATTTAACAAGCTATCACACTTTCATATCAGGAACATCAACTTGCATTACTATTGTTTTAATAGATAGGTTGAATAAATTGATTGATTTGAAATTGCGAAATTGATAGATTTTTCTTTATTTATATGTGTATGATAACAATTTTTTTTTTAAAAGTATAATGTACACATACAATAAACAAACATCGTTTGGAAATAATAAAATGTGAATATTTATTTTGAACGTGAAGTAAAATATTAAAAGGCGAACACTTTCGTCCTTCATATTGAAATCTACTTAAATTATAAATAAATAAAATTGAATCGTGACAGTAAATTAATACGACTTTATTACAAGCTTGTGATCGATCAATGGAAATAAATGAAACTTATATCTTGTCCTAAGAACTTAATACAAATTAAGATATTGTAGCTTAATTAAACACAATGTACAAGTTGTGGACTTAAAATAGCTAGCTTTTGCCTAAGCTAGACACCATTACATTTCATTGAAACCATTTTATCCTAATTAGGAATACAAATGCCACATGACACAAATTTCATTTTGAGGGATAAAATGCGTGTAAAACACTATAATGTAATATAATATATACTTTTCAAAATGTAATGTACTGCAAAGCATTTGTTATATCATTATTTGTAGCTTACAAGGTCCTTGCGAAACAATGAATATCGTTTACCAAGGTTTTTGAATGGACCCACAAAATTTAGGGTTGAACAAAATAGGTCAGTCATAATCCGGTAAAATTCATCGACTAATGCATATGAAATTCTGAATTTCTATTTTATAACCCCAAAACTCTAAAAAAAAATTGGCGTCAGACCTATAAAAACAATGAGTATCGTTAACTTGGTCATCATTAATGGATCCCCAAAATTACAATTTGAATAAAGTCAGTCAGTTATACTCCAAAATAATTATGGACTAATACATATAAGTCACAACAATTGAGATAATCTTAAATTCTTATTTCGTGACTCAGAAAATTCATAAAGCAATATTGATCCTGTAGAAACAATAAGTATTGCTCAGTAGGTCATCACGAATGGACCAAAAAAATTAGGGGTAAATGGACTCGGTCAGTCATCTTTCAAAAAATTGATGGAGTAAGACACACGAAAAGCTTAAATAATCCTGAATGGACCGACAAAATTTGGGAAACAATGAGTATCATTTTGAATGAACCCACAAAATTTGCGGTCAAACAGAGTTAGTCCGTCATATTTCATAAAATTCATGGATTAATACACACGAACAACAAAGACAATCTTAAATTATTGTTTTGTAAGTATCGTTCACTAGTTCGTTACAAATGTACCCATAAAACTTAGGTTCGAACGAAGTAGGTCATCATATTCCAGAAAATTTATGAACTAATACACACGAAAAACTTAGAAACTCCTGAATTTATATTTCATGACTTCGAAACTCCAAAAGAAGTGACTTTGGTCCTATATAGGTAATGAGTATCCTTAACTAGATTGTCATGAATGGATCTACATATTTGGGGTCAAACGGAATCGTTCAATCACATTTCCAATAATTCATGAACTAATACATAAAAAAAACTTAGATAATTTGGAAATATATGTTTTGTGACATTGAAACTCTTACAAAATGACGTCAGTCCTGTAGAGATAATGAGTACTAATCACTAAGTCGTCACGATTAACCCACAAAATTGAGATTAAATAGAATCGGTCAGTCATATTCTAAAAATTTAATGACCAATATACTCACGAAAAACTAACATAATCCTAAATACTTTGTTTCCTGACTTTGAAACTCCAAAATGTGAAGTCAATTTGGTAGAGGCAATTCAATATGTCGTCACAAATGGACCCAATAAATTTTGAATCAAATAAAGTCGGTCAGTCATATTCGAAAAAAAAATCATGAACTAATACACTCAAAAACTGGGATAATCTTGAATTCTGACTTTTTGATCTGAAAGCTTTTAACAAAGAGACGTCGGTCCTTGAAAAACAATGAGTGTCGTTCGCTAGATCGTTTCAAATAGACCCATAAAATTTGAGGTCAAAATATATAGAGTTGATCAGTCATATTCCAAAAAGTTCATAGGCACAAAAAATTGAGATAATCCTGAATTTCTATTTTAAAATCCCACAACTCTGAAAATTGCGAAAACGATCCAAAAAGTAATAAGTATCATTCACTAGATCGTTTCAAATGTAGCCCACAATATATGGGTTTGAACTGAATCAGTAACTCATATTACGACAAATTATTGGACTAATACATAAGGAGAACTTAAGTAATTTTAAATTTTTGTTTCATGACCCGAAACCTAAAAAAAAGTGAATTCACAATTAAATATTTGTAGATTTTTTTTTATCCGCTGTATTCAAATTTACTTGTTCTCTATATTAGAAATATATGTTCATTCTATCTTGTTTAGTTTTAAAATATTAAGAGTTATCATTTTATTTCTATTTTAAAATTTTAAATGTTAGGAGTGATATAATAAAATCAAAGCTTTTATTTACTATTTCTTAAAGAAAATGTTAAGTCAGCCATAAATAAAATAAATATATAAAAAAATAGTACACAAAAAATAAGGTCTGCTAAAAAATTTATTGAGCATGAATTCATTTAGGGAATTGTTGATGCAGAGATTATTTGGTACCACCACAAAAGCAATACATGATATATCATCTCAATTCTCAAGAACCATAATTGCCCCCACTAACATGGAAATTACAATTCATTGTTATATATATATATATATATATATATATATATATATATGACCAAATTAAGATAAGGGGCGGAGATAGAAGTTCGAATATGTTGGATCTGCAAAACTTAATAGGGCCAAATAGTATTTTTTGTTGTTGTGTAAATTTTGGGACATATTGGGTCAACGAAATTCAGTACGTAATTATTGTTTAAGTAATGTTTTTTAAAATATAAATTTGAGGCTTATTAATAGAAAAAAATATTCTCAAAAGAATAAGAGTCCGTTTGGATTGAATTAAAAATAAAGTAATTTTTAAGTTAAAAAATAAAAAGTCAAATAATTTTCAATTTTTTTTTAAAAAAAGTCATTTTAAACTTATTTTTAAGTTATTTTTTAACCTTGCCAAACACTCCAAAAAATTAAAAATGACGTATAGGTAGGTTTGACCAACTTTTAAATCAATCCAAACATGATCTAAGTAAAACAAGGAGGGTGGGGTAGGTGGTGCGTGGTGGGTGGGGTGTTGATGGGTTATGCATTTTCTTAATAATCCTGATAAGGTAATGAATCTCTACTAATCAATAAAAATGAAGAAAATGGAAGATATAGAGAATCAGATATTTTATAATCCTCAATAAAGATTGTGATGGAGTGGTAAATACTCCGGATGAACCAGAGGTCTTGGGTTCAAGTCTCTCTTGGATACAATGTCGTCTTTGTTAGAGGAGCTTTAACCCTCAATGTGAAACTTTCTTATGCAAATTCGAATTTAATCGGAGTCCAACGTAGTACTAAGGATGTTTAAATAATGAAAAAAAAGTTTTAAAAAATTGAGTTATCAGCCTCAAACTTTTTTTTCTTTAAATACATGAACTAAAAGAGATAAACTATTATTTAAGATAACCTGAATTATTTTTCACTTGTCTTCTTCTTCTCCAAATCAGTCTAGCACGATTTGATTGTTTTAAGAAATTCATCAAATATATACACATATTAAATTTTAAATTCAATTATTAACATCTTAATTTATAT